>VDFB02389108.1:133983-192528 GCA_007258455.2 Sequoia sempervirens
ATGAAATGCTGACCTCGGAAGACACGAGATGATTAATGAAATTGCATTATAGTTTTAATGTGGTGCCAAGAATGTGTTGCATATATGTATATAGCTCTTATACTCAATCATACCATCACTTTTGTATGCTTCTACGAGCTTCCATATGTTTGTTATCATCTAACATGTATAGCTGAGTTCTCTCTTTATTCTCAAGAACAAATTGCTGAGTTTTTAGCTCGGATAAAAACTTCTGCACAGCTTCTACGAGCTTTTATATGTTTGTTATCATCTAACATGCATAGCTGAGTTCTCTCTTTGTTCTCAAGAACAAATTGTTGAGTTTTTAGCTCGGATAAAAACTTCTGCACAGGTTCAATGTAAACATGCAGGGAAAAGTTAAGTCGTTCGAGTTAATCCATTTTATATTTCACTTCAGTGATTAAAGTGAAATAAGTTTAAATTTTTAATTAAGTGTAGATAATTACTAATGGTTTAGACTTACCTTCCAAGTCATCTCCTGTGTCAGATAAGAATTCTATTTTGGAAGATCAGGTTTTTAGCTGAATTAGTATAAAGATGAACAAAATAGAAAATTGTAAGCATTTCATTCATATTGTCTTTTGAAGGATTGAAAGACTAAGTTTTCTGAAGGACTGGAAAACTAAATGTAAAATACAGTTGATTTCCATGCAAGTGCGAGTTATATCAGTTGTGGAGGTTTCCTTGTACAGTTTTCAAAGAACTGAAAAACAAGCTATGAGGAGTAATTATCTGTGTATGCTTTTGTTTTTTCATTTCCACAGTTTTGAATTTCACTGATTTGTATGATTAATGTTTTCAAAGCCTTAGGTAATAGTCATCATGATTGGAATTTTTAACACACATTGCACACAAATTATGCTAAAGTTCACCTTTCCTGAAGCAAAATTGTTGGTTTAAACGACCACAGACTACTATATCACAAACCTAGAGAATCAGGAAAAGTCTTCATGCTGTAGCAAAATATACAAATCTCTAAGCCTATTCAGACCACTACAAATGAATGCTGCAATTGGCAATCAGATTTACCAGAAACAATATTGGTACATATACAGGAAACATCAGCATAGATGCCTTGTAAAAGCATAAACTATTTTAAATTTTTAACACTATGTCCCAGAATACCTTGCAATAAAGCCACAAACATATATCAACAGAAACTTTTCATTTAAAATCATCTGCAATACAATTGCTACTCACCACTTAACTAAGATATTATCCTGTAGAAAAACAGCTAAAATGAAACACTGAAATATAGTGGAACAAACTTTATGCCCAGTCAAAAATAATAAGGAAACCTGGTGCCATATGGTGCTTGCTGGTCATTAACCTGAAGGATTATCATTTTTGATAACTTTATGCCCAGTTGAAAATAATTAAGAAAGCCTGGAGCCATATGGTGCAGCCAATTTCAAATTACTGCTGGTGTTTAACCTGAATGTTTATTCTCATTGATAACTTTACGCAGCCTATCAGTTTCCTCATCAGCACTTATTTTATCAATCACCATTTGTTCAAATATGTTATCAGCATCCTTACCAGCCTTGACATATGTTGAAAGAAGTGAATTGTAAATCTCTGTATTTACAAACTTAATATCCCTAAGAAGTTTCAAAACTACATCTGCACTTTCTACATTCCCTTGCTCTTCCAAATATTTCAGAACGCCCATGACATTTTCAGAACGTGGTTTCCAGTCACTAGATCTCACTCTGATTAAAGCTTTCTTCATGGTTGTAACTGCCTTATCCATCTGCTTGCTATTTAAATAGCCATGTGCAAGAATTTCCCATGTTTTACAAATTGGCTCACCTCTTTCCTTTACGATACGACTGTGAAAACTTTCAGCCTTTTCCAGCATACCTCCCCTTGCATAAGCAGCAAGAAGTATGTTAGAGACTCTGAAGTCATAACTTGAACTTGACGACTCATATTCTTTGAATATCTTCTCAGCTCCTTCAATGTCTTCAAGCTTTATCAGTGAAGAAAGCACTGAAATATAGTTTTCATTATTTAATTTATCAAAGGATGTTTTTAAGGATTGCCATAACCTGTAAACTTCCTCCTTATTACCAATAGAGGCATTCATGGTAATAAGGTAGTCATATGCTCTGCGGTCAAATTTAGTAATCTTTTCTTCTACTTCTTTCAAGGCAGATTTTGCTTTGTCTAGAAGACCACCCTCGATGTACATGTTTGCTAAAGCAATGTATGCAGACCAATCTACACTACCATCATTAGAAGATTTTAATTCATCCACAATCTTCTCTGCATCATCAATCCTAGACATAGCAGCACATGCATTGATCCAAATTCTATAAGTTGATGAATTTAGCTGTACATCCTTTTCCTTCAAATGCTTGATTGTTGAAAGAACCTTCTTCACCTGGCCATTTGTCAAATAGCAGTTCATCAATGCATTATAAGGAAGTATATTTGTAACAAATCCCAACTCCTGCATCTTTTCCATCCAATGCTCTGCTTTTTCAATCAATCCCTCTCTGGTATAACAATTGAGTAGAGCACGATAAGTGATTTCATTCTTTGCAAGCTCAGGTAGATCTTCAAAAAGCTTCTCAGCTATATCAATGCCATGCACTTTAGTTATCAAATCTAACTGGATAGCATAGTCACCAGGTGTAAAGACAAACTTAGTGTGATTTTGCATCCACACAGAAACCTGAAATCACCATGAAAAAATAAATTGCAAAATGTGAATGCTGACTAAATTGCTTAAAGTATTGGAATGCAACGAAATTAGAAAAATACTCAATTTTTCTACTAAAAGCAAAAGCGCTTGTGAAAAAATGGCCTGATTATGAATACCGTAAATAAAACATATAACCATTTAGAATCCATATTCAAATTGAACAAGAATGATAACATTCAAATTGAATAACAATGATTACATTCAAATTGAATAAGAATTAATTAAGCTGTTGGCATCATCAATTAAGGTATTTGAAAGGCTCAGATTTGAAATGAAGAATCACAATAATTTTTTATCCTATTAGTATAGGAAATGCTTATGTTAATTTAGTGCAAGAGCCCACCCAATAATATAGGGAGCCCATAAGAATTTGCAATCAACAGAGGTCCTCAAAGCATAATTGCCTCCAAGCAACAGAAGTAAACTTTGGAATGACCTAACACAACCAAAGTATCCTACAGCAATAAAACAGTGACTGCAAATGGTAATGGATATGCTGCCAGAATACACTCTTTAATGCAAGCAGCGAGCATGAAATAAACTGTACTCATGGATCATTTCACTAATGAAACAGTTAACAAGTTTATAGACACAAAATGAAGAGATTCAATAGACAGTTCATGAAGCAAGTATCCCAGACCCCAGCTTGCAACATGATACTGCACACTTTCTGGCTGATGATCCTTGCACTCCAAAGGATGCTATACTTATATTGTATCTTCAAATTTCTTGAAGATAAATTGTTGAGAGTTCTTTTGTTGTCGGCATTGGATATGGCTACATGACTATGAGTACAGTGGTGCAAGATAGTCATTACCCTTTGTAGCAGGAGATAATTCAATGATGCTGCTGAGATGTTGATTCATGTTCTCAACTTTGCAGATTAAACAGTTATTAATGGTCTTATTTCCTTAAGGTTAAGACTAGTACTAATACAAGCAAATGATTCATAGTCCAAAAACTATCACTAGTATTTTTCTAAGTTACCGGTTCGGGCAAGGGTGTGGGTACGGGTACTAGAACCCAGTATGGTGGTACAGCAAAAATAAAATTCCTTGGGTGTGTGGGTATGGAAATATAATTTTGAATATATATTACATATATGTTCAAAATTATAAATTATAAGAGCAGTGATACTCATAATTGCCAATAAATAGAATATTTAAATACCTCATTCATGATTTGCAAAATGAAAATACTCGAGGGTCCAAATGTCATTACACAATGAAAATTCAAAACTACAATCAATATTTAATAGTCTTCATATTCTTCTTCAAGGTCAACATTTGATTCAATTTCATTTAAACCACAATCAATTGGAGTGCCACTCCCACTAGTTGTGTCACATGCAAAAGCTGCCTCGTCTATAGAGACTTCAGCAAGCTGTGAAACTGTAGCATCTAAATCAACACACTCAAGAATTCGATCCCACATTTGCATTTGCATTCTACATCTCATGATAGAATAGGAGCGTTTGCTAGTTCAAGTTCAAGGCGTCTATTTTCTGGTTTTTTTCTTTAGTGAGAATTATAGGTAATTGTCTTGGCATTTGACAATTGCTAAATATGAGATTGCCAAATGTTACCCCATAGACCTTCTCCTCCCCAAAAGGCTTTGTCTAAATTTGTCCTATGCAGGAGATTGATTCTGGTCCATTTTTGCATTTCCCTGTAATTCCCCTCCATCAAATATCTAAAGCTTGTAGCAGCACCTAAAAGTTAATGAGTGAGTTTCCCCTTCGATTTACAATGATAAATTATGAGATTCCCAGATGTTATCACATACAACTCTCCAAAAGATCTTGTCTAAACTTGTCCTGAGTGAGAGATTGATTCTGGTCCATTTTTGCATTACCCCCCTAATTCCCCTTTATTTCATATCTATGACTGCAGTTCTACGTACAAGTTCACATGTGAATTTCCCCTTTCATTTAAAATTCTTATCAAGAGAAGTCTCAGAAAGAAAAGGGTCACCTTGCTTGCTACCTACAAGTTCACATGTGAATTTCCTCTTTCATTTAAAATTCTCATCAAGAATGAAGTCTCAAAATGAAAAGGGTTGCCTTGCTTGCATATCTCATTAAGAGTCACATCTCAAAAAGAAAAGGATCACCTTACTTGCATATCTCATCAAGAGTGAAGTCCGAAAAAGAAAAGGGTTGCCTTGTTGGCATATGATCTTCCACACCCCCCTTGCCTTCATTGATATTTGGGGGTGAGCTCTTGCATCGGCCTAGATGGTTGAAGTTAAAAATAGGGGGCATGGAATGCACTTACTCACCTGATCCTAGCCTTCCATGGTGAGCCCCTACATCTTCCTAGTTGAATGGGGCTAGAGTTAGGGAGACACATTTAAATAGCAAAAATGAAAGAAAAGAAAAGAAAAAGCACCAAAAGAAAAATAAACTATGACATATGGGGCATCGTCAGAGATCATATTGTAGGGATTATTTGTTCGAGTGTTGATTTTGACACTATGTGTGTTGTATCGAACATTGAATGTCCCCACACACTTTGGACTCATCTTTGGGAGATCCGTGGAGACCCTCATATCTCTCCATACCCAAAGGATCCTGCAACAAATTGTCTCATCTCTCTTGCAGATACAGATTGTATACCCTTTGATGATGATACTTTAGAGGAGCTTGAGTATATCACAGGTCTTGCATGTTCTGATGGTTCAGACTTGTCTTCAAGTTCCCAATCTTCAAATTGAGACTACATCATCATCTCCTATTGTTCCTGATCAGTTTGGCATTGCCACATCTTTGGCCCCTATTGGTTCAATGCAGTAGGACATCCATCTACTTCTAGATACAGCTACTTGGGATTCATATTTTGCAGACATGTCATCCTTGTTTGTTGAGTCCTATATTGCAGATCTAGAGGATTACTTGGAGGACATTCATCTCCTCTTTGTTGACAGCGACATCACTACTATTGGCCCACCATCTTCATCACCCTTGCAGCTTGTTCACCATCAATCTTCACGAGATCTTAGATTGACATCATCGCTTTCCGACATGTGGACACATGAGCACTTTTCAAAGGCACACATCATTTGGATTTGGATTCCAAATTCACCCATTCTTTTGGATTGGCTTCTCCAACCACCAGTGGATTTGTTTCTTCCTAAGGGGAGAAATGTTGTTTGTAGGCAATGGATCATATTCTGTCTTCGGGAATTCATCATTGGTACGGGAGCTCTTTCTTTATGGGGGGATTCATATCCTCATTTTCTCACTCCTATCAGGGGGACATCTATTGTACTTTCATGATAGAAGCAGTCCTTCGAGGGGGAGGGGGGTCACATCGAGGAGTCCTCCTATCCTTCTTTCCCTAGTGCAGTCATTTCTTTTTCTCTCTTTTGGAGAGTTTTTCCCATGTGGTCTTCTCTTTTTCTCTAGTTATGAGAGATTCATTTATTTGCAGTGTTCCACAAGGATGCGTCCACCCCCCCAACAAAAAAACCCCGTATTTCCTAGACAAGGACGTCTCAGAAACTTGGGGGGGACGTCCCCCCACCAACACCACCATCCCATCGCCAATGTCATTGTCTCCAAGATGCCACTAGGACTTCGAGGATGCTAGGGTGTCCTCAAGACGTCTAGGGGACTCCTAGTTGTCTCCAAGATGTATAATTCTAATTCTTATACTTATACATCTTTTTATAACTATTTTTTCAAGTACCACATGTATTTCAGCAACTTGCCACCCCCCCCCCCCCCTCCCCCAATCACCCCCAAACTTAGACCCCCCATCCCCGCGTCCCAAAAACGCATCCCTTGTAGTCCCCGTCCCTGAAACCCCGTGGAACACTGTTTATTTGTACATGAGGTCTTGTATCTAGGACCCACCCATGCATCCATCATTGCATTCTACATCAAGGTTCTATAGCTTCAACCTAAGTTGATCTTAAGGGGGGTGTTGGAGTAATCAAGATAATCACTTGATAATTATTTATTCATTAATTAATTATTAAGTCCCTTATTACTTTAGTTCACTTAAGATAAACTTAGGAGTGTTTTTTTATTATTAGATTGGGCTAATTATAGGTCAAGTTGTCTCATTGCATGAGATTAAGACACTTCTAATGCAATCCTCATCTAGAAAGACTCCTCTTATCTAGAAAGTGGGCTGATTATAGGTCAAGTTGTCTCATTGCATGAGATTAAAACACTTGTCACAATCTAATGCAATCCTCATCTAGAAAGACTCCTCTTATTTATTCATTAATCAATGCTTGCAGTGATTTCTGGATGTTGTGGAGTTCAATCATTAACTTCAACATATGGCACCATACATTATCTAGAAAGAACCCTCTTATTGAGAATCCTTCCCTTCCCCTTGATTTGATATGTTACTCATCTATGAGCAACGGCTAGTACCATTAAAGCTGAAGATTTCAGATCTATTCTCCATTGAATGTAATCAAATTGAACCAAGTTCAATCTCTTGCCCACTGCAAGCTATTTGAGACCTTTGTATTTCCCATACCCGACGATTCCCTTTCCATTTTGGATCACAAATGTCTAGCATCCTAACTCACAGCATACTTATGTTGCCATTGTTTATAAAACAAGGGTAGGAAACTACAATAGCAATAAAAGTCCATACAAACAAATATATAGATATAGATATAGATAATACATGTCCATTGATGCAAGTACAATGGCATCCCAAGCAAGTGGCAAGCAAAATGAAGTATTAAAAAATAAAATAATAAGGTCTCTAAGACCCCTCAGTTCCCAAGTGGTGAGGGCTTATGCTCCTCTCTAAACTCTGTCGTGGACCAAACCATACTAGGAGACAGCCTATGACTATGTGTGTGTTCACCTACTAGTGCCACCATGGGTGCAGCTACCAACATGTTGAATACTCTATATTGTCACATTCTCCGCCCTCAATCTAATGTTCACTAGCTACAAAGTTACAATCTCTCAAGAAGCATGCCATGTTCAAGCAAAGACATTGTTTTCTTGACAAGGATGGCCAATCTAAGGTCCACCAAGAGTTTATCACTCATCCTCTCCATTATAAGGAGGGAAATATCAAATTCCACATTGCAAATAAAAGATCTCTAATCATCAAGCAAACCTACACACAAATACCAAAGAGAATAGCTCGAGAAATACATCATAGCATGTCTCATTCGTATCACATCATGAAAAGATAAATAAAAATGAAAGCAAAGCAAAATGGTCTACCCAAATGGGTCCCTAGCTTGCCAAGAAGGGTCACGCATGACTCCTCTAGTTGGACTCTTCAATCCCACAAGGCCTCATGCCTTTGCCTCTACCTCAACCTCTTTGTGCATCCCACTTGTTGTCTCAATGATGACTCTATCTTTGTCTCCTCATCCACCACCAACTCCTCACTAGGGGCATACTCAAGATCCTCCTTGCTCCCTACATCTCCCACCACAATCATCCCATGTCCAACTGCTCTCTCAGCAACTCCTACAACTAACACTACTCTCCTCCACACACACAACTAGGACCCTAGATGTTAGTGGGGTCCACCTCAATCTGCTTGTACAGCATGCTTTGACCTAATGGTGGCCACATGAACCACAATTGCAGCCGAACCAAACTATTATAGTCCTGTCAATAAGGGGTGCCTCTTATTAGTGAGTGATGTGATGGTGAGGCAATCCAAATCAAGTCATCTCCCTCTCATACACCAGCCATGTCAACATAGGGATCTGCCACCACATCTACTACAATTGTGCTTCCAACCTTGTGGATGTCTCCTACATACCAAGGCACCATCCTTCATCTCACAATTTGGGTTGCTTTATTGTCATGAATAGGCATCTCCATCTAATAAATGGTAAACGCTCTAAGTCCAACCCATAACTAGGACAATTGATGGTCTAGCGCCCAACCTAGACCTAGTACCGATAGTGATAAGCATGTGCCAAGATGTCTATACAAAAACTATACATATTACCAAGTTGCTCAAGCTCTTGCACCATGGGCACCTAGTTGTAAAGTAAACGATAGAATCCCTTGTCACCAACTAACAAAGTGAAATGATTCCCATAATGGCCTTTTGAATGGTCAAAATAGTTGCTCTCTCCACCAATCTCATCTCCATCCCATGCTTGACCACTTCCGACTACCATGACAATTTCAATTTTTAACACAACAAATCAAAAATAGTGAAAGCATTACAAGCAATTGTATGCATGATGCTTTCTAAAGAAAAGAAAAAAAATCTTTTTAGTCTCCCATTTTGTCTAAATCTAGATCCACATTTTACTTTGGTTCATCCCAACAACACTCCCTATAAAATATCCAATAGCATTAATTTGGAAAGGTGGCTTTCTAACAAGCAAGCCAAACTCTGCCAAATTTTCCCTACAACCACAATCCAATCATTTCAAATTTCCACTTTTATTTTGTCTTGGAGACATACAGCATGTGATTGTTCATTGGAGAGAATGGCGAGGACATTATACTAGGGACCTACATCCAACTTGTTCTAATACTGCAACATTCAGCTCCATGTGTGGATTTTCAGTTTTACTGTTGAATAAGTGTTAGGTTTCTTGTTTAAATTAGTTTTAGTTATTGTATTCAAATAGTTTTAGATTAGATTTAATTTCATTACTTGCATTGTTAAATTAGAATAAAATCTGTGTTTGTTCTCAATAGTACTAGTTGAATCAAGATTAGATTAGATTGTTGAAATTACCTAATGAGCACAAGATTCAAGAGGCTTGGATTGGATTTACTCATAATCCACATCCCATACTCTTATTCATCATAAACAAAAAAAATTATGTCCTTAGATTTAGATTTTGTTTGCACCTGTCATTCAAAAACCATTATTGCCACTTGCGGTATTGAAACAAATCATACTCAAGCATTAAGTGACTTCCTTTGTAGATTGCTTCTGAAGATTTCTTCTGGAAAACTTCTAAAGAAATCTTGAGATGAAATTTCTGTACAAAACATCAGAAGAAACAGGTTTTAAACTTCCTAAAGTATGGTTACACAGAACCTAGAAAATTTAAATAGAAAGTGTTTTCAAAAAGTTTTCATTCCCTAAAGAAGTGCGCTCTAACTGTTTATTGCATGTCTTTGGAATGGACTCAATTTTTGTATTCAGGAAAATCGATTTAATCCCTGCATCTAAAAGAAGAAAAGTGTTATTTCTGGAAGGTCGTTAATTGAACTTTCTTTAGTCATATCTGTTTAATATGTTATTAAAAGAAAAAATACAAAAAAATGTATAATAAGACATATCTTTACATTTCTTGCAACTTGGTGTAGATTACTTTGAGTATTTATATCTAGCAATCAAATAGCATTTATTTTTATATTTTCAATAATTTATTGTTCATATTTAGATAATTTTTTTCAACAAAATCAAAAACACACCAAACAAAGCTAAACAATCAAAAGCAAATAGACAAATTACCAACATTCAAACATCAATCCATTCCAACCTAAGTGTACATGCAAAACCCTCACAAATTCCCTACTCAAGAACAGCCGAGGGTAGAGTGAGCACATTTAAACATAGACACAAGACTGTATAAGTTGGTTTTTGCTTCTTACTTGGTTCCTCCATTCCTTTTAGATCATTAAATGCCCTTAAAGATGAGCGTTGAGTGAATTCAAAAGGTGCTTGCTAAGCCAAGGTGAAGGCATAGATGCACTCCAACTACACTTCCTCTCAATCCACAATTAGCACAGCCAAGTCAACAAAATCTGTCTAAATACATCCACATCGCGGGTAAAGTCCACCCATTGTCTACTTGGTGGCTTGGCATGACACAACCCTAGAAAGTATTGTGTGTTGGCTTTCCATGCACACATTGTTGTGCATATGGAGCAAGGGTAAGCCTTTGGAGATTTGGTGGCCAACACATTCACGAGTCTAAGAGGATTGGTGAAAGCAAGTGTCATGAGTCAATGATAAGGACTTCATGGCCAACAAGGTCTAGGACAAGGTGGCTAGTAAAGTTATAAGTCAAGCAAGACATAGTGATTGGCATGACCATGAAATCAAAGTGTTGGATTGAAGTCCAACAAGTCTAGGAGTTTGAAGTGGTGGTGAGTCAAGGATTTATCACAAATCTAGGAAGGGGTATTAGAGGTAAGAAGGTTACCTTGCTCATGACATGGTCTACAAAGTGATGAGCCTAGCTCACATCAAGAGAAGGTCTAGGTGGTTGGTTGTGTCATGAGTCAAGAGGGCCTTCGTGGCAGCCATAGTCATGAGTCTGGAATGTTTAACTTGTAGGGAGGCCAACAAGGTTTAAAGGTCAAGGTGGTGATCTATTGGGGGTCAACATCTAAAGAGCAAAAAGCTCATAAGAAGTCAACGACTTTATATGGATGTCACTAGACAACATCAAATCAGGACACAAGGTGCAACAAGAAACCAATAGAAGAAGAGAGTTACCCATAGACTAGGGCAATGGACTACGAGAACAACACAAGATCAAGAAGTAACTTAGCCAAGGAAAGAAATGTTCCTTGCCCCTATTGGATATAGCCTAAAAGTACACAAAGACTAAGTTATTAGCAAGGTCATGAATCCAAGAGGGCTTGGTGATTCCAAGGGTCCCAATGTTTAAAGGACTTGGCATGTAGAGTGTTTTAAGGTCAAGGTGAGGAAGCTAAGGGGGTATCTTTGAGTAAGCACTTAACAACTAAGGAGACAAGACAGATGTCGGAGAGTTTAGATAATGAGCAATAGAGGTGAGTCATGGAGTAGTCAAGACAAACATTGGACATTTGAGTTAAAAGGCATTGGGAAGATACTACAAACATTAGTATCACAATAGTTGGACAAAGCCTAGTGATTGGAAATTGGTACTATGGTATGCTACATAAGTAACACTATAAAAGGTCGTTGAGAGTTGGGATTGACAAGATACTCTTCTAAAAGAATGAAGTGTGGTTGAGGGGGAGGGATTGACTCAATGCATGCAAGGTATGGTGTGTATGAAGCCTTGTTCAACCAAGTTGGTGATAGTTTATCTTCTAGTATGATTGCAAGGTTGGTGCCTAAGCTATGAGAAAGAGCACTTGTTCTTCCCAAACCTAGAATTGTTTATAATGGAGTATGGGCCAAAGAAGTTGGTAGATGATGTTGCCAGCCTATTCAAGCGTAGTCCTACAAGAAAACTTGAGTGTAACAGGAAAATCATAACCCTTTGTTATTTGCAAGCATACTCAATGAAGATAATTGGCTTTATTTGGAGCATTCCTAAAAACTGAGTTCTAAACTTAAATAATCAAAACATTGCGGAATAAACTTTTGACCTTGCAATCATATTAGTTCTAAAAAGTGTGATATCCTCTTAAATGAAGAAAAATGGGTGATCCTAAATGAGATGTGAAATGGGGGCATGCACCTATCTTCCTTATTTCATTAGGAAAAAGAGATACCCTAGGAGAAGATTAACTTTCAACCCTTAAGTGAGTCAACCTTAATGGAGAGAGATCTTGCTATTTTCCTTATGATTGAAGACGGGGTAAATCAACCTGAAATGCACTTTGGGGAGAAAAACTAAAAAATAGTAAATAAACCCAATTATGCAATGTAAAACTTGAATCATCAATTTAAAACCTAAAATTGTTAGAATCAACAAACTTATGACAAAGCTGAGAAGGTTAGGATTTTATGCACTTGTCACCAAAAGCTTCTGTTGACTGTCCTTCTAGGACAGATTCGCCCTAGGGCGAATGGGTCTTACTATAGGAATCCAAAATCTGATTTCACAGTCCTCTGCTCCTAGATCTGCACTCCTGATTCCTCTGGATTTCACAATCGAAAAATCAGAAATAAATTCAACAAGTGAGTTTTCATGGCTTGACAATTTTGACAACTTCGCAAAATTGCACTTTTGATCAATCTTCAATCCTTCTTCACCTACAAATCTGCAAACACAAAGGAGGAGAAAAATTGTTTGTTTTTTGGCGAATTGGGATTTGCCTTGGTCAAACCCCGTTTTGGTAATTAAACCTTGAAATGAAATGAAACATGAATGGAAGGAATGGTGAATGAGCACTAGCTTGTTGCAACTCACCAAACCCTTGAATGGAGATCCTTAGAGGACTGAAATCTAACACATCTCTCCAAGGTCTTGACCTTAGATGAAATGGCTTGATTGGATGTTGATCTTGATGCTTGAATCTTGACTTGAAACCTACATCACAATGTTAGCTCCAAAAACATGCATGAATGAAAATAACTTTGACATGATGCTTGAGATAATGAATGCTGCAACAAATGATTGATAAATATGCTCTTGAATGCTCTTGACAATAATCTTAGCTTTACGAATTGATCTCTTGAAAATTCTAGGATTTGAAATCATAAAAAGACCTTGTATTTATAGGTAATTTTCTAATTTCCCAAAAATTAAACATCAAAGGCTGACAATTGCAAATTGCATTTGAATCATAAAAATGCCGCCAAAAACATATTAAAAATTGGGATCCTAAACTTAAGGAGGACCCATTCAGGTCCTAGGACCTAAATTGTCATGTCCCCGTTGATTGTTGAGGACCCATTCCAAATCTTGACGGTTAAATAGTGTTTTTAAACACTCCATCTGAATTTATAATAATTATATATTTAAAAATAATAATATTAAATTTAAATAATTAAAAATAATATTTAAATTTTATATTGTGGCCACCCCACTTGGGAAGGCGGTCCTGAGCAGCATATATACCAGCTTGAGGCATTTTGAAGATCACCTGGAATTCACGAATTGGGACGTAGTCTTGCAGCAAAGGGACAAAAACCCCTGAGCGGCTACCAAGTGAGAGGAAAACCTCACTCTAGCTCTTCGTGAAATTCCTTATTCTTTTTGTGCATTATCTCAAGGATCATGATCTTGTATTTACAGGCCTCTAGTGGCGATCATTCTATATCCAGGACTACTTCGTTATAGTCGGGCACCACTCCCCTTATGCTAGCGTCGACACATTCTGAGAGAAGCAATTTGCTACAATTGTCGTGGTTGAGCTTTGCTTTGGCCACGATCTCCCATGACGCACCAGCACAAGATAGAAGCGAATAATCCCAATGTGTGCATCTCAGGTGATAGACGTGATCACGCAGTGCACACCAGTCGCACGGGATCACCAAGAACAGCAAGCGAGCTGACTAGCGAATTATTGAGGATAGCATTATCCAGGAGATCTGTGCGCACCAGTTCTACTGATATCGATTGAATTGAAAATCAACTTGAATTTATGTAAGCGCTGCCATTTTGGGTAGTGTATGGACGGTTCCGTATAGTCCAACTTTGGGTCATGAACTCTGGAAATCTATTCGTAATTTTCTGAGTAATGATATTAATCCGGTTTGAGATTCGAAGTAAGAAACTTTGGTTTTCAATATTTTATGTGGTTTGATTATATTCTATGGTCGCATTCTATTATCTCCGTGAAGGATTCTGGGAATATTGTTTCAGTTTGAATCTAGATTTATCTGTCAAACATTCCTATTACTTCAGTGGTCACTACCTGTGTTCACATCATGAATTCACATTCCTATTACTTCAGTGATCAATACCTGTGTTCACATCACGAATTCTCGACGATCTTGATTACTGATCAGAAATTCACTACACAATGTATTCATCCATTTTATGTATTCGTCTATTTTATGTTGAAATTACTGTGAATTCAGCCCAGGCATCTTACATAAATCCAAGAACTCCAATTCCAAGGCAATTTAATTAATGTTTGCAATTGTTTAATACAAGTTTCCCTTTCGAAAAAAAGGATTAATTAAGCTTTTAAATGCATAATTGGACCAATTAGAGGCTTAATTAAGTCCAATTTAAATTAAGGGACCCAAACATAGAGTGAAAATGTAAGGGAGTACATTTTCCGACACTACATCCTCTGAACATTGATATCCTTGCATGGCTCTAAAACATAGAAAACACTTTCTATAGTTATTATGTGTGATGGGGACACCTGTCACCATCCCACAAAGCAATGAATACAGACATTTTAATTGGATAAAAAGCTTAAGTGAACCTTTCCAGCCTCACCAAGCACATGTTGGAGATGTGTCTACATACATGAAGCCATTAGAATCTTTTTTTTGGGATTAAAAACTCAAAACCTCACTAGAGCACATGGTTAAACAACGGCCATTAAAACCAATTTGATGGTGCATACTAATCCTTGAGCTTTATGTTTTCACCATTAAATGCTAAAATTATTTTTCATTGAATATTTGACTTCATAATACCCATTTAATTGAATTTCATCATATTTTATCACAAATTCTGAATTGCTTCAATAAAATTAAGACTTAATGTCCTTACTTATTTTCCTAGGATTGGTAAAGGTCTCTTGTAAAGCAAAAAAATATAGCCAATGCCATTGTTAAATACACCTAAGGCAGCATCTTTTCTAATTACAATAAGAAAGGTGTTGTCACTAAAAACTTTGCATTGATATGGCCTTCATCACAAAAGTTCAATATGCCAAAGAGAAACACATCGATTTTGGAGCAAGCCTAATTTAACCAAGCCCATATCAAAAAACCTTGGCGATAGCAAGCATTGAGTTGAACCTAGAAACTTAAATTTAATTATTAAGGAACAAAACCATCTCATAAGGTCATTTCTTAACAAACCAACTACTAAAGCAAGGATATTCTCTAGCACTAGTATGGTCTCGAGACTAACACAAAAAGCTAGGATTCAAGATTGAAAAATATACTTTCATACAAGCCAATTGAAGGTACATTTATCTAGTAAGTTGATCCATAATTGATGTGGATACCTAATTGCAAGATTCAACACATATCTTTTCCAATATCTTCTTGCTCATAAGAGATATGCTTTAACAACATTTAATGATGTTCCTATAACACATATGGCTGATTGAAAACACGATACATTCATCAAGCATGAGTTGCCATGTTCACATCCATGACTACATCCATTGCATGTAGTAAGTAGTAACCTTAATACTCCATTTAAATAATTATCATTTTGCTTGTAATAAATGTATAATTGTACTAAGACATGGAATACTTGTCAATTGATGATTATTAAGAGTTTATCTATACTTCAGAACTTAGTAAACAATATTATTAAGTCCATTTGACTGGTTTTATTACAGCTGAATCGGATTTGCTTTGTTGATATTCATAAGTTAATAATTTAAGCTTTAGCATTTATTTCTGATTATTATATTTTATATAATACTTAATAGAAAAATTTGCATATATTCTCTTTAGTGCCAAAATGCTTTGAAAATCCTAGCATTATTGCCTGGATGGCAAACAATTTTCACAAAATGACTAGGGTAGTCGAGAATTTTTTAGGAAAGTTGGACTTAAGACAAAAACAATCCATAGGTCATTCAAGATGCAAAGTGATAATTTGAAGCTTATGAATGAGAGTGTCATGAAGATGAAATATAACATGCATAATTCCATTTACATGAATACAGAGTTACAAAAAAATATCTATATCCAAAGGATGAGCCTTATGCTCTCAAAAGCAAGAGTAATAACATGGTCAAGCTGTTACACCCCAATTTCGTTTTACAAATTACTTTTAACTGTTGACATTAAAATGTGTTTTGATATCTGATGGTTATTATATGTTATTCAACATTTTGATGAGATTAAATGCAATGCAATGTATTTTAATTTTAACGATAATTATTATTGTTTAATCAAGAGTATGATAATGTTGTGATTAATAAAAAGCTAACTATTTGATTGGATTTCTAAGTGAAATGCAGGACCAGTTTGTTACCCTCCAAAGGGAGAGGGAGAGTATCACTGAAGAGAGAATTATACACTTTGAAAATAACAAGTTAATGCCAATTGAGTTAAAGAACACACTCACGTAGATCTACCATAATCCTATCATTGAGTCAATTATTGTGATTTGTCTTAGTTGGGTCAAGTCGAGCTGAAGGGTTAGGTTTAACCTTGACGAGTCTTGGTTTGTTCAATCTTGATAAAGAAAAATAAAGTGATATATGTTTATGAATCAAATTGTTTCATCGATTTGCCAATCTCATTTGTTTATCAAGTCAAATGACTATCATTAGAAAGTGTTAAATAAAAATATATATATAATATGTATAAGTGTGTATCTATATATATATATAAGAATTGAATATATATATATATATAATTCATTTGTGATCGGGTGTATATATACACATATATATAGATAAATAGAGAAATATAAATAAATATACATATTACATATAATATAATAGTTATATTGTTGGCAGAATTAACCATTCTTGTAAAAGCATGTAATAAAGTAATTTAAAATTATTAATATGCCAGCCCTATGGGGCATATAAGCCTCCATTGAAGGCTTGAATAAAGGCACATTTTATGGCATTAAAGCCAAGGTTATGGCCATTAAAGAGACGCATCATTTCTTACTGCTTCTCAAGCCACTAAGTGGCAGTTACAACTGTCTTTGATTGCATTTTAAACAACCACTGTTTGAGCCGTGTAAAGGTGGCAAAATAATCTGTTAGTTGAGCCCCCTATAGAGGCATTAGCTACTATTTTTGGCATGATAATCAATATGTTATGGGGTGCCAAGCATTAAAGAAGCAGTTGGTAATTAAAACCAATGGATTTTGAGGAAGTCGCAAGCTTAAGCAAAAGGGAAAAAGCATTATCATTATTCATTATTGGCAGCTCAATTTTAGAGAGTAGCGATAGGCACTAAGAGAGTTCTTATCTTATCATTATTCACCTTTGAACTCTTGTGAGGAGAGCAAGGACGGATATATCATTGGCACTAGTTTTCATTCTAAGTTTTGGGGTTTTTGGGAGAGAGCAGCGACCGTGAAGAGTAGAGGCAAAGAACAAATCATTTCCTATCATTCTCTTTGTGCATTGTTAATGTTTCTTTTCTCATGCTTTCTAAGAACGATAGTCAATTAAAAAGCAGTAGCATTGGATTGTGCCATTGCAGAAAGCTAGTGGTTATTTGAAACATACATTCAGGCAGTGATATATATGTGTTTTGAGCTTAGTTGCTGTGTGTTTAAGTTTTATATATGTTTCATATATAGACTCTATTCTCTATTTTGAACGGAGAGATCTTAGTTTGCTGTTAGTTGGTATTTCTAAAGGAATTTTGCCAACAAAAATCTGAGTTTCATCATCAGCAAGCTGAGTTTTCTTAGGAAAACTGTGGTCATCACTGTGACTGTGATTTTTGGAGCTTCAAAAGTGCAAAGCAAAGAGTAACTCAGGCATGTTTTAATACTTATTATTTCTGTGTAAACTCGTAGTTTCATTCTATAATTTTCCAGTTTTAAAAAGAGAAAGGATAGTTGTTCATTTTGAAGAATATTATAAGTTAAAACAAAGAAAGATTAATCTGATTTCTCCAGTTTGTAACTAAAATTTAGTTAATCTTTCTTTCATTCTGAGATGAACAATAGAGTAGAAAGCAGTGTTCCACGGGGTTTCGGGGACAGGGACGGGGACGGGGACGGGGGGTTGGCAGGGGACTGATTGGGGACGCGGGGATAGGGGGTCTAAGTTTGGGGGCGGCGGGGGGTGGCAGGGTGCTGAAATACATATAGTACTAGAAAAAATAGTTACAAAAAGATGTATAAGTATAAGAATTATACATCTTGGAGACAACTAGGAGTCCCCTAGACATCTTGAGGACACCCCAACGTCCTCAAAGTCCTCACGACATCTTGGAGACAGCGACACTTGTGGTAGGATGGTGGTGGGCTGGCGGGGGGATGTCCCCCCAAAGTCCGTAAGTCTCTGAGACATCCGCGTGTAGGAAACATGCGGTTCTTTTTTTTTGGGGGGGAGGAGTGGGGGGGGGAGGGGACGCATCCCGGTGGAACACTGGTAGAAAGTTACTTCTCTGCTGTGTTAAATTCAAAGATTTATTTAATTTTCTTAGAAAGAGAATAATTTCAGGTTGTTATATATATATATATTTATGAAATATAGATAAAAACATATATGTATATATATATATATATATATAGATATTTATATTAAGATTATGTCAAGGATATTTTATGCTATGTGATTATGAAATTAAGAGATAAACTAGATGCTTTCACTGCTGAGTTAACTAGATGTAGTCAACTTTATAAATCTGATTTGTTGAAAGTATTTCAAACACTCCATCATAGTATTCTTTTGAACAAAAGAAGTGGTATTTTATACCATAATATAAATAGCACTATTATTGAGTTCTTGTGCATATAAACTAAGTCATAGGATTCGCCAAATTTCGGCCCTGAAGTTCGAAATTCAGCAAACTTAAAAGAAAACCTAAAAATTTGTTCTAGTTCGCCTAAAAATTCATACAGCAATGAGGCTTAATTTTTTCCATCAGAACATTAATCTTCGCAACTCTCCTCCTCGTAGACGGACTAATCTACAACCAAATCGATGATTGATTGCAGCAGATAGGATATTTCAAGAAGAATAGCTGGAATGAATTGGTCCTTCCTATCTGTCGATTCCTCATTGAACAACAAACAACTATCTATTCCCGATCGAACTACTTCACGCACTTGAATATCTACGACACACAACACACACATGCATCCAAATAGAGGAATAATACGCAACTGAATCAATGATTGATTGCAGCAGATAGGACGTTATCCAGGGAAAGAAAGTAGTCGAAGCCAGAGATATGTGTTAAATTCGAATCAAAATAATTGATAATGTCAAGTTCAACGATTGCTTTTATTTTAGTTTTTGCTTAAAATAAAATTTGAGTTCTTTATATTTTGTTTTTTACATTAAGTCTTATTTGTTTTATAATTCTTTTGTACTCAATATTTTTAAACGTTTAAATTAGATTTTTATTATAATATAATTATTATTTAATATTTATTTTTTTGATATATTAAAATGGTTGTAAGGGGCCAATCCTAAATTTACATTGAACCAATCTCATGCCAAAAAAACAAGCAAAACAAGGAAATTACAAAAAAACCAAGCCTTATGCCTTTGCCACTGAATCCACTTCACCGCTTACTATTGTCAGTCCTCCATGTTGTTCGTTCGTTGCCTCCACACTCCCACTGCCCGCAACCGGGAGAGCTAGCAAAACCTCTGTCCCAAGCGTTATGTGGGTCATGGTCAACTCCTTCAGCAAGGTAATGCAACCCATCACCTTGGTTGTCCTTGTTGCCTCCTCCGCATCCCCGCTCCAAATCAAATAAGGCACCCATGGCCCATTGTAGGGGAGGGTAAGTCTCGTCCAAATTCCTCCCTTTGGGCGAAGGCCCAAACCCACAACCGCCATCCCCAGGTAGTGCTCCATCCCCTGCACCAGCTTGCTCTAACTAATCGTCACATTAGCCATCTGATAGAATCCTTACTCTCTTGGGCTTGGAGCAGCCAAGCCATGAAGATGGAGAAGAGATCAGAATTTACACAGTAGTGATAAGAAGATATGAGCCCCTTTGTGCCCAAAATCCGCTTCACCGTCTCCAAAATGTCAATGTCCTCTGCATTAAAGACTCTATGAAGCCTCAAAGGTGTTTTTGAAGGGTGGCCGGTGATCAAGGGTGCTTCTTTCTTCTCGAGTGTTTGGGTTGTAAGCCCATCTATAGTGATCTGGGAACTATGGAAGGAACGGAATAGAATAATTTTTGAGGATAAGAAGGAGTCTGTCCCAAGAATCAAAAACAGAATTGATTTAGCTATTACGGAAGTGGTAAATGCTGCGGTTTCTTGTTCACAACATCGAAAACTCTCCTTTACAGGAGAAGATAGCAGAATTCAAAGAATGTGGCCGGGTCTCAAGATCCACTTCGGGAATATGAAAGTGGAGCAAATTGCTTCTCAGGTTTCTCTGGAGAGGGTTGTTTGGGAAAAACCGAAGGAAGGCTGGTTTAAGGCTAACTTTGATGGAGCTGCAAAAGGCAACCCTGGCCCTTCTGGTGCAGGGGCGATTATCCGAGATAGTCAAGGAAATTTAATAGCCCTTGGGGCTCGAAAGTTGGAAGCTGGCTCTAATAATTTGGCGGAGGCAAAAGCAGCCCTCCTGGCTGTTGAATTAGCTCTCTTTTTGGGAATTAAAAACTTACATCTGGAAGGCGATTCTCAGGTTATTGTTCAGGCAATTGTAAATGGGGGAGCTCTGGCTTGGCATTTACAAGTAATTGTTAGTGCCATTATAAATGCTTTAAAATCCTTTGATCACTTCGAAATTAGTCATATTCGGCGTTCGGGTAATTGTGAAGCTGACTCTTTGTCCAAGTGGGCAATCTCTTTTGCAGAAACTGGAGAGTTAAGATGGGAGGAGAGTTAAGATGGGAGGACTTCCGCCATGTGGAGTAATTTTCGGTTTATCTTTCTTGTCCCGTGTTTTTGCTCTGGTGTTAAGGTTTCGGCCGTGGCAAGTTGTCATCCGTAGTGTTGGTGTATTGATTTATTATGTACATCAAATAAGGATGCGATATCTTGAAGGTACAAGGTATTTATCATTGGCAGTGCGTTTTAATGGTGGTGAGGAGTGTGCGTTTGTTTTTGCATCGATAATGGCTCAGCACCGGTGTTTGCAAGCTCTGCCTGAGGTTTTCTATGATGGTAAGGACAGGAAATTAATGTTATTCTGGTACGTGCTTTGGTGGGGGTGGCGCAAGTTGAATTTCGAGTCAGAGGAAGGACGTTTAAATCAATTTGAGGTGTCTTACAAAAGCTTTGTCTGTTTTACACAAGCTTTGTTCGGTTCTCCTTTCGGTTTCTGTCTGGTTTTTCTTGGCGGTGGGCTGTGTGTTGAAGTGCGGGTGAAGCTGTAAAAATGGAAGCTATGTATGGCTTTGACACAAAATTACAACAACAGGGGTTCTTCGGTCCTGTTTCAAAATTTAGGCTGTGGTATTTGCTAAAGAACCCGCAGGATGAGATAATTGAAGCGGTTTTGGAAACTCTGGGACCGCACTTCATGGAAGCAACTCATCGTGGTCGTCTGAATACGGACATTGCCTCGATGCTATTTGCTTGGGGAATGGAATTGAATGAAGAGGTTGAGATAATCAAATGGGTGATGAGTTCTCTTTTTGATGAAGAACTGTTGGGGAAAATGGATTCTTTGGTGGAATGGGCAGTCCCAGGGCAAGGTTATGATGTTTCTGAAGGTATAGAAGACATGGATGAAGCGACGGAGGAGGGGTTACTACCATTTGTGAGATGGAGGAAACGTGTGGATAGGGAGGAGTATAAGATCTCAATCTTCACGGCGTGGGAGCATTTAAAGTTTGTTCTATGACAACAAGATGAAGAAGAGCGACGAAGGAATAATGGCCAACCAAGTAGCTCAGCAAGGCGAAGACGCTTCAGAGGCAGGGGCCGTGGCAAAAGAGGAAGGAACGCTAGATAACTATCCCTTGCTGAGTGTTGTATGTGGTTTTTTGGCTGGTAGTGCCTCCTTGGTATGGTTTTTGTTTTTTCTGGAAATCTCGGGAAGAATGCTATGCTTTCAAAACTCTGGTGCTTCTTTGTTTTTGGGGTGTATTTGTTGGTAGCGATGGTGTCTTGCATTATCGGTTTGGTGGGGTAAGACTATGGTGTGGGTTTGTTGGTTTCTGCTTGTTAGTGCAATGAGCGCTGTAAACGGTTGCTTCTGGTATCAGCGTAGTTGTTAGCTTCTCATGAAAAGCCTCTTTGTGGCGTTTTCTCTGTTTGTAATACGGGTTTGGTGGTTTTTTGTTTGCCTGGTTAGTGCTCGCCGATAGTATGGCTAGAGCAGTGGGTGCTTATCACATAGGGATATCCTGTTACAGTTGTTGTATTCTTTTTGTTTCTTTTATTAATAATACTATATCTTTGACCACCAAAAAGACTCTATGAAGCCTCTTGTCTGAAACTACTCTTCTGAAGGCCATTTGCCTCTCTTTCGGTCCAAGACTTATTGTTCTCTCCATCTTCCAACGTCGTTGCAAATTGAGAGCCGAAGGGGGGGTGTTGATTTAAACACCCTTGGCCATCATTCTCCACCATTTGTAGTAAACTTGCTAACACCGTATTTACTGCCCACGGTCGATGGAGTTCCCAAATCATCCTCCTTGTCGTCTTCTGCACAAATTAACATATTATCATTAACACCTCACTATCACATTCTCATTATTACAATCAATCGCCATTTTAGATAGTTTATTTGTTTTAGTAATTCCTTCCCGATATATATGTGTCACCTTAAAGTCTTCAAACTTCTCTAAATATTTCAAAATTCGATTCAAGCATTTGTCTAATTTCCAATTCAGAGTTGCACCTTTGTGGATTGCATTTATCCTTATCAGCGAATCTCCCTCTAGAAATATCTTTGTGAAACCCAAACGATTGATAAGTTAGTCTCATGCCACACTGCCTACATTTTTGCTTCATTGGTGGTGCCAATTCCCAATCGTATGGCCTTCTCGGCCACAATTTTTCCTTCATGATCCTTGATAATACATCATGCCCTTGTCAGGCCAAGGTTACCCCCCATTGCGCCATCAAAATTCACTTTCACCCACCCCTCATCCGATGGATGCCATTTTACATCTCTTCGTGAATTTGCAATCTGATCAACCCGACAACCCCATAAACAGGGTATTATTTAATGTATTTATTATTTATATATTAATATTATTTAAATTATATTTTTAAGATATTATTTTATAATATAATCTTTTTAGTAATGTATTCAAAGTTAGCATAACATAGTTTTATTTTTATTGGTTTATTATTTAAATATTAAAAAGAATCAAATTTATAGAAGGCAAATTTAATGGCAAAATTTTTTTCGAATTTTTTTCCTTCTCGAATTTCATCCAAATTGAATTCGAACCTTGCGACACAGCATAGAACCATGAAGAAAAAACATAGAAAATCTGAACTATTTTAAAAGAAGAAGTGATAGTTTTATTATTGTTCAATAATATTATATTTTACTTAATTGACAAGTAGTCAAGAACCTAAATGTGAGACCAAGTGTCTCAAGCCAATGACATTGTTGTTATCATTGTAAATTATTTGTGCATGAAAATAGGAGAGTAGTTTACTCTCAAGGTTTAAGTGCAAATACTTGAACAAGTGGCAATTGCCAAGTCCCAAGATGTTACGAGAATGTAACATGAGTGTTCAAAGTCAAGAAACATATCCATCTTAGTCGTTTACCAACTTTAGTAAGTTATTATTTTATGATTGAGTATCCTTATGAAAGGTCAAACAAGCAAGTCAAACAATCAATTATGTGTTAAACCTTAGGCCAAAGTGGTTTCCAAGTCGAGTTAGAGGTGTGTGAACTTACGACTTCACTTCCTAAGGAAGTGTTTGATATGTTTCATAACTTTGGCCAAAGTAATGCAAAAGTCTCTACTTGCATTAGTTGGTTCACCTTTTAAAGTATTATTGTATTATTTAATGGTCATCTTAGCCTTTAGTTAGCTTTTAGTATCTTTTCGTTCTTTGTTTTTGTGAATGTCTGTTTCTTTTTAGAAACATCGTCTTGAATTGTATTATTTAAGGAGCTTTCATCTCCTTTGTAAATATTGAATATCAATTATCATTTTATCATCATAATCCAGATTGCATATCCAGTCAAATTGGTCATACTTAGTTAGAGATATCTAAAGTTGTATGGTTGATTGGTTATGTAGGACACAACACTAGAAACTCAAATGGCATACTTGTGGGTTCTTTAGTCTATACTCTTCGCGTAGGGTAGGGCCACTTCCAATTGGAAGGTGTGCGGGGGACCATTGGTCTATGGTTGGAGGTAAAGCACTCGGGTGATGCTCTACCTCTTTTAGACGACAACGTTGAGGCTTGTGTAATAGAAGCATTTTCCAAATGTGGAAGACTTGACTTTGTATCATTATTGTATTATGTAAACTTGTATACTTGAAATTATTACATGTATGACTTGTAATTGTAAATTTATTATCTTTTCTTTCAACTTGAAATTTAATATAGTTCAATTTCAAAAGTTGTAGTATACATTCATATTTGATCATGTGCAATTAAAGATGTGGGAAAATGAAAAATATTTTACTATCCTATTTTTAAGCATATGCTTGTATTTACTTCTATGGTAAAAACCTAAGTATTTACTTTGTAGTATGAGTGAGTATGTTACACAAACTCTCTAACATTGAATTGTTTAAGGATTACTTAAGGATGAACTTGTCTTACTTTTACAAAGCAATGGGATGTGACAATGACAAAGCACTTGATGAAACCACACACACCCATCACCTCATAATCTAAGATTTTGTAAGATACTTATCGCATGCAATCATGGAGAATCAATGGCATACAAGAGAAATCTACACCAAAGAAGTTTAGGCACCATTCTCCTCTTTGTTTCCTATATTTGCATGCACATATCAAGGCTTGGCCCAAGAGGCTAGAGGTAGTGAAGTATGCAAAGGATAACAAAACAAAAGATGTAATACAAAAAACCCTTCAGCTTTGGAGTCCACACATGCACAAACATTACATCAAATCACAAAAAGTTTGAGGACTACTTTGTGAGCCCTTTGTAGAAGATCATCCTCGACAAAGAAAAAGTAAGGTTTGGATTTGTATCAATAAAAAATTATAAGATGTTCACAACAAGTCTTGATTCTAAGTCCTATACATAATTGAGTCAACTAGCAGTTCCACTCTAATTGTACTTAAATAAGTGTCTATGGATCCAAGGCATCACCTATTGCAATACCCCTACATATCTCATTGAATCTTATTCATTTAGAGTTTATTAGGTGGTTGGGGTCTATTGATGAAGATTCAAAGTAGCAAGAAAACAAGCTTTGATGACTTCTTCAATAGGGCTTGGAGAATTTACAATTGGGCATAGATGCATCCTACAAGTAACAACTCAAATTTTGAAACAGTTGTGTATGAGGACACAATAACACAAAAGGCATGATCTAGAAATATTCATAGCAACCAAAACAATTGCCATGGGCCAAAAAAGTGAGGATGCCCATTACTTCTATGAAATTGAAGATATCACAAGAGATTGTGTTGATTATACAATAATAGTAGAAAGGATGTTGATTTGGGAAATATTCAGAGCAATAGAGACCAAGAAGTTGAAAACGGATCCCTTCTACCTTGGTGCATTACAAGAAACTAATAACTCCATCCTAAAGATGGATGTTGTTATCAGGGACTTATACTATAACATTGATCTTACCAAAGAGGAGAAGAAACAAATGGTCAAGGGAGATGATGACTAATGGTTATAATGAAGAGTCTCTACAAAAATTGGAGATTGGTTTTGTTTCCCAAGCTCCTTAGACTAGAATAAGAATAGCATCAAGCAAGGAAGTGGAGGCTAGATCTAGCACAACACAAGGTGGAGTAGAGAATAAAGAGAAAACCACAAATTTTAGGGATTGAGTCTATTAGTAGAAACTAAAATGGGGAGCCAATATATTGTCAAAACCTACATGTGGTTTGGTGCATGGAAAGCCTATGAATAAGGTGTTCATTGCCGAATTGTGGAAAAAGAATCTATAATTCTTGCAATTTCTTTGAAATCTAAAAAAAACAGACACCAAATGGTTGCTAGCTCTACTCCTTGGCAATGAATATTTGCAACCTTTATGATAATCTAAAGCTATTTGTGTTAACTATCAACCAAGAGAGAACGACATGGTTGTGTAGAGGAGGGAATTTGCTACCCTCAAGATGATGAGATCTCAAGGAGCAAATTATCTCTCAACTAACTCAATTGACACGGCTCAAGTGAACTAGACACAAAGAAATGTGAGTTTTAACAGAGTACGAAAGTTATTTGGACCTCTCGAACATCAAAAACCAAAAGTGTAGGGTACAGAGGCCTTTTGGACAGCCCGACAAGCTCTATGTCCAGGACTAACACGCAGTTGTCGAACGACATCCTGTCCCGTACAAAAAAAAAAAACAGAAGTCATCACAAGAAAACTCAAAATACCCCACACAAGGTTTTGGACGTAAAAGGGGTGCAAAATACAAATGTGCAGTGAATATAAAATGATAGAAATAAAGATATTAAGTGCAACTTGGGTGAAAAGGAAAAAGAGATGTTTAAGATATCACCAAAAATGTTTAATAAAGTCCAAGCTTTTTCCAAGTAATTCTTCTATTTGCACCTACACACGCAAGACCAAATAGAAAGGTTTGGATGGTTGTATAGGAGTTTGTCATAGTCATCCCCCCGTATTGGTGTTTCCACCTCCACGGACAGCCTTAGACGAGATAATGGAAATAGACATAAAATGATAAAGAGAACAATATGCTAACAAAATAGATAATATGCTTTAATGAAAAGACTTGAATAGTTACCACTCCCAAGCACAGAAGCTAGGTAGCTTGCTAGTTTAGTGAGGAAGTAACGAGAACCTCCAAGGAGACAATGGCACCTTTACAAGATAAGCTCATGTTTGCAACAATGGAGTTTACTCTAGAAGTTGTAGAAGAGTCCTTCAAAAAATTATGATGGAGAATGTTGTGAATGCTCAAGAAGTATTGTAGAATGGTGAAGAATGAGAGAAGAGAGAGTTGTGTATGTGTTCCAAGAGAGCCAAATTGAATGACTTTGATCCTCAAGAAAGAGGGCCTTTTTTGGTTCAAATGGCATGCCCAAGCAACTCCCAACAAGGTTGTAGGTTGGTAGAGGCATTACACTACCAAAACACAACAGGTGTAACGTCTCAACAGCCAACTCTGTCATGGATTTTCACAAGATACGAGCATAGCTCGCAGACGTCTTCATCAATCTATGATAAAGTCGCACTTCAACAGTCAAGGAACTAGGCATGCCAAGTGGCAAAAGATTGTTTGGATTGAATAAGAGCATAATTATCTTAATTTGTCTAAAGGGGAAGGCGTATGTAATGTGAAATTGCATAGGAAGAAATTTATGACATTACAAGTTGCCAATGTCTTGATAAAAGTTGCTTTGACAGTCCTAACTTGATATGCTTGGGACAATAGTAAATTGACCTAATATGGCTAAGGGAGTTAAAGTTGCTCTCCCATCTATTATTAATATTTAGAAGACGTTGTCTTGAATACTCTAGAGCCTACGACATAAAATAATGTGGGGGAACACAAGTTCTAGGAAAAGATTTCACAGAAAATTTCACACATTAGCAAAACATTGGTAGCATATACTTCACCTCACACTTGTTTATCTAACAATTACAAGAGTGGTATCCAATAAAACCCTCCTTAATTATTTTATTATCTCCTCTAATTTCAAATATTGTCACCACTTACTATTTCTAATCTACTCCCATCATCCAAGATAAGTTTCATGAGAGTTTGATGGATTCTCAAGCATAAGAAGAGGATGGTGAGACCTATCCTTGAAGTGCTCTATAAAAGATAATTGTGAAGGACTATTTCATATACTTTCCCTTAAAAAGAGGGTGCCCAATCTTGAAATATGAGGGGTAGAGGGAAGGCAAGGCAGTTTGTCACAAGGAAAAACATAAGGATTTTAAATACCTATCAAAAAATAAGGAAATTGTCCAAATATTTGAGGAATCGAATGCACAAATCTATGTCTTATTATCTCATCATTTTAGCTTTGAAATGTGCCATAAAATATTTGGACTCTACAACAAGAGGTACTCTTAAGGACCCCCTATATGCCAAAACCTTGGCTACTAATGTCATTGAAGATGGTAGGATTTTTCAAGCATCAATATTCAAAACAATAATACTTAACACTACAACCATACAAACACAATAAATTTCATATCCAATGGAAACTTAAAATACACATATTTTTGCAATGACAACTATCAAGATGAAAATAAACAATGAACAAAAATGAAATGGAGAAAAATAGCTGAAGTTCACAACTTGGAATTTCTAATGGGAAAATTCTTTCGAGTAAAAATTCCAGCCAAAAATTTGTGCTACTCACTAAAATAACTGAACAAAGAGATTGTAAATACAATGAGACTTTTTGCACCTTAAAGTTCTCCCACCAAATTTTGAAGGAATAAACAACATTCCCACAATACTCCCTGCATAAAATCTTCTATTGTACTCAAACAAAGCCAACATTTAATAAATAGACCATAAGGAGTATCCAACCAAGCATCCACTTGTGAACACACAACGTGGGAATCCAAGTCATGGTACTCTCAACTTCAATAGTTCATTTTCACTTACATGTAGCTCCCTATTTGTAATAGATTCTCTTACAAGTTCCTTTTGTAAGTCCTATCATCCTTCTCTTACAAAGTAACTTACATGTTATACCCAACATTCCAAGTGGCGAGTTGTGTCAATCAAGTAATCTTGTGAAGGAGTATCCAACTAAGCATCCACTTGTGTGAACACACAACGGGGAATCCAAGTCATGGTACTCTCAACTTCAATAGTTCATTTTCACTTACATGTAGCTCCCTATTTGTAATAGATTCTCTTACAAGTTCCTTTTGTAAGTCCTATCATCCTTCTCTTACAAAGTAACTTACATGTTATACCCAACATTCCAAGTGGCGAGTTGTGTCAATCAAGTAATCTTGTGGATTCCTCAAAGGGTAGCACCCCCTTCAAGGAGGAGCCAAAATTACTCAATATAAACATTAAAATATTATATGTCTACAAGATGTACAACCCATCTAACCAAATATCCTAACAAAAGAATGTCAGGCCAAAGGGGCCAAACTTCTAAAAATGGCAGTTGGTGGGAATAAGAGTCATTAAGAAAATGCAAGTGGATGTAAAGAATGTTTGTGAGTTAATTTGTAATCAGCTAAACTGTATCCTTTATCTTGAGAAAATGGACAAGCTCCAAGCTAACATAATACAAAGTTTGCAAGGAAAGGTTGTTAGATGACCATAGTTACCCAAAGACTTGTAGCCTAACCTTGGTACTCATCTTCCATATCAATAGCACATCCCTGCCTCAAAGACACGTATGGAATTGACTCCAAAGATTACAAGACTTCAAATGATAACTTTTATGTCTCTATATATCTATTGGAAGCATCCCTTCAAAATTGGGAAATTTTTTATTGAGGTTTCTCAAATATACCATATAAATTACACGAGATAAAACTGATGTTGTCAACAAGAGCAAAAACAATTAAAGAAATACACTAATTGACATATAATTTCTACTTTCTCCATGAAAACTTTTGATTTCTTTTAAAAGAAAAACTTTTCTGAGATATATATTTGCACTTAAGTTTATAAATTTATGGAAAATACATTGAAATTCAAGGAACCCATCTGATGTTTATAAAATAATAACATTCCACTCCCAGTCTTTATTCCCATCTCCAAGTGATTATGGCTTAAAACTTTATTGTTTATGTATGACGATTATCAAAAATCAATACAATTAAATCTTTTCTTTCATTAAGATCTATTAACTATAAAATATTTTTAAAGTTTAGGCATTTTAATAGTTTACATTTTTTTAAATTGCATATTAATCGTCCAACTACTTTTTTCTAAATTTAATTTTTAAATTAAACATGTAAATATAATTTTATTTTTTGTCATCTTCAAGTACCAATCTCTATCTTTTTTTAAAATAGCATATTAATACCCTTCTTCATTTCTTTGAAAATGGTACACTAGAAACCATCCATGTCTCCCATTCAAATGGCAGTCCTTGTAACCTGGAAAGTGCATTGATTACATTACATACAAGTGGGAGATGCAAATTCAAGGAAAACAACATTCAACTCCAATGAGCACTTCGGAGACCATTCATTTGTGACTCTTTCTTGAACTTAAGAGAAACCATGGATTAATGGAATCGGTGATTAGAGTTGCCATAGATGTCTCCTTTCAACCCGGGCAGCCCTCCTAGTAATTCTGGTAGAGCTGATGTCGAGATGTGTGGTGAATCCTCCAGGCTAATTTTAGTTTGTTTATATTTATCATTCTAGTATTTTATGACTTTGCTCAATTACGTTGATGAATGGTTTATTCAGTATGGTTTCAACCACAATTTTATAACTTGCAGGGTACTTACGAGTCATTGTATGTGCCAAGAAACGTGCCCGCTTACTCATAGTCAAGTTCTGGCATTTTTTTGTCTGCAACTCACAGTAAGTAACCACCGCAGCTGACTACAGTTTCTAGTTAGTTTGTAGGCGTAGGATTCGCTGCTTTTTTCGGATCATTCAAAGATAGAGCTAGGCTGCTTCCCATATATAAAGGCAACCAGATCCAATAAATGCTATCAATTTGTACCTTGCCTAACCTAGTGTCTGATACTGTGATAGGTTATGTTTAACCCGGGTATTTTGTATACACCTGTGTGGTTTGTGCTCTTGGTCTGGGCTGTCAGTATGTGATTTAGCAGCTTGTTTTAGCCGTTTGGTTTTATGTTGTAACCTGATTTATTCTCTAAAATGCGATACAAAAATAGAATAAAAAAATACTTGCTCAACCTAGGAAACAGAATGCTAGATGTTTTTTACAGTCATAAAAAATACTTCAACAATAAAACCCCAAAAGCATCAAATCGGTAACATTATAACTTATTTAGTTTGAAATTGGCGCACCTCCAAAGCCTTCTTATATTTGCGAAAGTGACGAAGACCGCGCACAAGGCCCTGCAAGTCTCCTTCCTTCAATTTCTTCCCACTATTTAACCACTCATCAAGCTGTGACTGCGCTGAAACTTTCGAGTTATCAGAGACCCTCCAATATAAACCCTTCGGCAAATTTTTAATGCTTCGTTGCGTCAATGCCTTCCCTGTATCGTCAACGGAAGCTGCTTCTGCCGACGAAAATGTTTTGAACAACAAAGGAAAAACTGTCGTGCACTCATCATACGGACTTCTTTGTTGGAAAACTGACCTACCAAACCCCTGCACTCCAAGCCTGCACATAAAAAGTTACTGTCGATTACAAGTGGAAAAAACCGAATCGTTTTTGAGAGTTCTTTGTTTGTTGGTTTTTGGTTTTAACAAATCTTACCGTTTGAAGGCGTTCGCGATTAGAGCCAACCTCATCTCGTCTACAGAGACCTGCAAAATGTTCAGAAGAGAAGATTTGTAATTTGGCCGAGGAGCATATTTGCAGGGTTTAAGCTTTGTACTAGGGTTTTGGCTAAGTTAAGAAAGTTACCCTCTTTTGTATCCGTCTTGGGAGCGTTAGGGTTTGTTACCTTCTTAAGGGAGGGAAAATGCTTTTACCATTTATTCAATCTGTGTTTGGTTTTCACAAATGCTCTACATTTTTTCGATGGAACTTGTGGTTCTCTTTCTCTCTCCTCTTTTTCTTTTTCTTTTTTTTTTAGATACTCCGAGGGCATCCCCTTCAGCTCAGAGTCAAGGTCTAAGGGCTATTCATTCCATCAAAATATACTCAAGGCACGATCTTGTCCTCATCCTTTTTAAGGCTCAGGGCTTTACACTCAGCAAGACTTGAACCCTGGTGGGCTCACTCTGAACCTTTCAACTTCACCAGTAGACCAAAGGCCCATTAATTTTTTAAAAGGATAAATATTGTGCTATAGTGTATTAAAATATATAAAATATGAGAAATTTTGTATATTTATGTAGGTTGTATGTTATTTTTTCATTTAGTTATGTATTTATTTTGGTGGAATGTCTTGCATACAATAATATGTTCATAAGTGATATATTATTTTGTTTAGTTTGGTTCATAGCTCAATCTTTATTCATACTTATTTTATCTTCAATTGCACTTATCCCTATTCATTTTTCATTTCTTAGTAATTTATCTATTCTTATTTGCACTAACATCTATGCATTCACTTTATGCCTCAAATTTGTTATTTTATTTTAGGAATCAATTTTGTGCGATACGATGTTGACTTGATTCAACCTAAGTCACACAAAAATGAACTCAAAATTCAAACGTTGAAATTTGAATTTTAACTTTCTCGCCCTTTCTACTAGCCATTGTAAGCTAACTTGGTACATGTTAGTGTGACATATTACAATGTTTTTGTAATGTCACATTTTATTTTTTTGATAATTGATATTGTTGCCACATTTATTTTAAGATACTTTTGTTGAGGATTGTTGCATTATTATTTTTGAGTGAACAATCATATAACTACTGGCATTCGGCATTCACATTCTATATTATCATATATTATCTTGGCATTCGTATGTTATCTCTAGCGACTCATTTTATCATTGGTATTCCATAGTCGTTCTATCTGGATTCGTTACTAAACAAATGCTACAAATATTTATGGGATGGGACGATTCTTGTTTTCCGCCATCTTATTGATGGAATATTAGGCTTAAGGTCATCGCGATTTAGTAAGGAGCAAGTCATAATATTGATTTACATAGGTTTGTGGCATTCATCGCTAGATGAAGGGAGATCGTATCTTATGTGATTTTAAATGTATTAGGCTTCACTATTTGCATTGCCACACTGGCAACATTGTCATAAGGTGTTTATCTAAGTTTGGAGGACAGTCAAACATTTTTATTGGCAACTTTCCCGGTATTGCGGCTTATAGTCTGCGAGTTTTCCAACAATTGAATCCGTTGCCGGTGATTTGAAAGTCGCGACATATTGTTCTACTTTTTTTGTGCTCCTTCAATGATGTGGACTCCTATCGGTTTATCAGGAAATATCAAAGGTTTATCGGCTTTCATTATCAACTATAGAGGATAGGTGTTGAGGATCGATTGTATTTTCCTAACCACCCCTATTTGTCAATATCACAATGTACCAAGTTTGAATGTTGACCAAATGTATGATTCACCATCTGTTATGAAGTCGTGAATCTAAGAGCCATTGCATCATGGTGACGTGAAGTCTGCTTAAAGACCAATATTAAAAGAGTCATTATTACAAGCCAAGCTAAAAATATTAAGGGCGGTTGACCAAGTGCATTAAGGATAAATTTGGTTTATTAAGGCAATGAATATACTAAGGAGGTAAGCGATTGATATCTCAACAAGCAATAGTAACAATAATCACTTAATTAAAAGTCATGTCCCTTTAAGTGGACATTTCTCTTCAGAGAGAAATGTCTTGTCTATTTAGGAATTAAGATATAAAAGATGATAAGAAATGAAGAGTAGAGGATAATAGAATATTGTTGCATATTTATATTCTTAAATTCAGATATTAAAAAGTGCTCTTAAAGAGCCTCGATCAGTTTTGGAGAGGCTGGCATATAATCCACCAATTACCAGGTCAAGGGCTGCATGATCAAGTAGATAACACTCAGATATAGCGCCCAAGTAGAATGCATGGTTTCAAGTTCATACATTACAAACAGTGATTCCATTGCCATGTCAAATTTCCATTACTTAATTAATAGTTGAATCAGATATCATCATCCAAAATCTATATCAAAAAAGCAACCTCATAATATCTTTTTCTATTTATATGTAACCATCCAATAACATGGACTAATATGAATTCATTGGATTATTATTGCTCCTTAAGCAAATCAAAGTGTAATTACATAACCACTTTACATTCATCTTAAATGCATTGGTTCATTAGCATATTTTGATATCTTAAGATTGAAGACATACAATTCTACGATTTGATATTATTTGACAACATATTTACATTGTCAACCAAATGAAATTAAATCATAAAAAAAAACCGAATCTTGGGAAAGGGTTATTATAGTGGTATCAAAGTTGGTGAACCAGCTAGCTTGTTGGGGAAAGTCAGAATTCAAATTATGATATCGAAAGCATGGCACAAAAGGATTACAATAAGATAGTAACAAGCTTGACAATCAACACCAATCAAGAAATAGTATCTTCAACACCTTGAATGAACTAGAGGGATATTTGAGTTTAGTGGGGCACTCACCTTCAAATTCATTACAGCTAGCTCTTATTCTTATAGTAAACTCTTTAAGGCAACCAAAGTTGTTAAAGCATCTTGATAATGAGATCAAGTTGGTGGTTACTTCATGCTTAAGTGAGATTTTGAGAATTTTGGTACCTCTAGTTCCTTATGACGATGACACCATGAAGGAGATATTACACGTGATGGTAGATAGTTTCCAAGACCTAGATGACATAAGTAGTAAGCATTACTCAAGAAAGATGGACATATTAAAGATATTTTCAAAAATTAGAGCAAGTAACCTTCTTTTGGACTTACTAATTAATCTATGATATGTGTTATCATTTCTTTGTCACAATTAAGAATTGTAGAGGAGGGGGACAAGCTATTTCGGGACTCCAAGTCATGGGAGTCCTACACAACAGGCTACTCTAATCTACCTCAAGTTTTTCGATTCAGAAAGGTTAAGATGCCAAGGTCGAAAAGGAAGAGCAATCTAGTTGCTATGATCCTTCTGCTAACATGAATATTTCAAGAGGTCAAATGAGTTGATTTCAAGAGTTTAATTTGTGGCCTGGATAGCTCACTTCTTGAGGACGACATTGCAAGACACAAACTCTAGCGCGACGCGCTGGTGTCTCAATGGTGTGTTGCCATTTGTATGAACAGAGGGTCTAAGAAACAGATGGAAATAGTAGAAAAGCAACTAGCAACTTGATTGATAAAGTTCCATGCTATGATAGAATATAGAGAAAGTACAAGAAAAAAGTACAATAAGAAGAAGAATTTAACTAAATTACGCTTGAATTGACAAAGGAAGTGAGAAAATGATACCAAACTCCGTACAACTTGATTCTTTGAACAACTACAACTAAAAAGTACCTACACACACAAGACCAAGAAAAAATGTTGGGGCTATTTTTAGAGGACTGCCTTAGCCAGTCCCCCGCTTTGGTGTTTCCACCTCCACGGATAGCCAGGTGGAAACGAGTGTAGAGAAATGATAACAAAATTTATAGAAATAGATATTCCAAGCAATAACACAAACAATAATATGCTACTACATAACACAATGATGCAAAAGTGATAATGGAGGATATCACCTTCATAGCTACGTGCTCTCAAGGCAAGTAGAGGAAGGAGTGAGCTTGCAAGTTCTCCAACAACAACATTGTCACAACCCTAAACAACAAGCTACCCTAATCTACCTCAAGTTTTCTAAGTGATTCAAAAAGGTTAAGATGCCAAGGTCGAAAAGGAAGAGCAATCTAGTTGCTACAATCCTTCTACTAACTTGAATATTTCAAGAGGTCAAACTAGTTGATTTCAAGAGTCTAATATGTGGCCTAGATAGCTCACTTCCTGAGGATGACATCGCAGGACACAAACTCTAGCGCAACGTGTCTCAATGGTGTGTTGGCGTTCGTATGAACAAAGGGTCTAAGAAATAGATGAAAACACTAGAAAAGCAACTAACAACTTGATTGATAAAGTTTCATGCTATGATAGAATATAGAGAAAGTACAAGAACAAAGTACAACAAGAAGAAGAATTTAACTAAACTATGTTTGAATTGACAAAGGAAGTGAAAAAATGATACCAAACTCCTTACAACTTGATTCTTTGAACAACTCCAACCAAAAATTACCTATACACACAAGACCAAGAAAAAATGTTGGGGCTATTTTTAGAGGACTACCAAGTAGTCAATCCCCCACTTTGGTGTTTCCATCTCCATGAACAACTAGATGGAAATGAGTGTAGATAAATGATAACGAAATGTATGGAAATAGATATTCCAAGCAATAACATGAACAACAATATGCTACTACATAACACAATGATGCAAAAGTAAGTGATAATGGAGGATATCACCTTCATAGCTATGTGCTCTCAAGGCAAGTAAAGGAAGGAGTGAGCTTGCACTTGAGTTCTCCAACAATAATGTTGTCACAATGAATGGAGTGGAGGAGCCAAGAAACCAACAACTTGTAGGTACAATGGAGGTGATGGTGAAGCTTGAAAGTGTGTAAGTTGATCACTAAAGCATCAAGAAATTAGCCAAGAGTTCAAGAATGGTGAAGAAGTTGTCAAAACATGGATAGATTGAAAGATTAAGCAATTTGAATGGAAAGAGGGAGGAAAAGGAGTCATTTTGTGTTGGTCAAGGGAGAAAGAGGCGTTATGATTCACGTCCAATGGAGAAATGTAACGCCTCTATAGATTCCAGAGGTAGGAATCTTGTCAAGATGGCAAAGTGGGGCATGAACATCTGCACAACACATGTGTGTCCCTGATAAAATTCCTCCATCGACACAAAAATAGGATACTCAGTGCACAAGAAAAGGTGGCGGATGTCAGGATTGCATCATCTAAATTACATTCTCTAAGGTAAATGGTATGAAAATGGGGAATTTGCAAGGAGTGAAAATTCACACCATTACATTTTTCCCCCAATTTAGTGAGCATATGCATCAGTGAATGCAAGGTAAAGTAGAGAAAAAGCTAAAGAGCATATACCTGAACCATCAAGGAAGTAGACCGCAATCTAACATGCTTGAACGTCCAGGAGCGAGAGAGAGAGATGGATCCATAGGTACTCAGTCCTATGGAAATTTGAACAAAAGCTTTGTAGGTGCTCGGTCCTACGGAATTGGCTCCACGGGTGCTCTATCTCACAAAATGTGAACAAAAGTTCCACAGGTGCTCGATCTTACAGAAAGAAAGTGCTTTACAAGTGCTTGATCCTGCAAAGGAGGCGCCATAGGTGCTCGGTCTTGGGGGAGTAAATGAAAGGCTCTACAGAGTCTGATTGGCCCTTATAGGTGCTTGGTCCTACAAGGCAAGCTTGACGAGGTGATTGGTCCTCCAAGATTGATTGTAAAAGCAACTTCAAAAGTGCTTGATCCTACAAAGCAACATGTTAATCCACAAACAAAACATGTTAGGCAAGCAAAATTCATGTAGACAGACAATCAGATCTTAGAACAAACAATTGAAGGAAGAGTTTTCAAAGGGGGTCCCTCAAGAACCCTTCAAGATTACAAGGGGCCCACTCAAAGGGACACTTTGTTTGAAAAGCAATGGCATTCTCACAAATGATCCTGTCATCAAGGAATCCTTTTGAAAATCTCTTTCGTCAAGGAATTCGAAAAAAGAATGGCCTTCTCAAAGGCAAGCTTTTTAATTCTTTCTCTATGAATTCATTTTCAAAAGAAAATCTTGCTAAGGGGATCCTTGTTGAAGGATGTGATTTTTGAAAAAATGTAAAATTTTCAGTGAGGGATTTGTTCACCACCGAATGCACCTTATTGAAAATCAGAGAAGTAATAGCCCCCCCTTAGGATGGTGTGTGCTACTTAGAGGAGCACATGACATCCTAAGGAAAGGAAGAAAATGTAGAGATGTCGTGGCCCATAATACATGACAAGATGTAGACATGGAAATGTTGTCGCACACATGAGGGACAACACATAGGCACCACAACATCAAGAAGCAAGCAAAGAAGAGAGAAATATAAATAAAGAAAAAGAAGCAAAGACAGAAATCAAGAGATAGGGGGATTTGATAATTCAGGGTCAGAATTGTTCATAGATATAGATAGATAGATAAAATATTTAACATACATATGAACTATCATCAATCCCCAAATGTATCAGAACGCGAAGAAGAGCACATGAAAACAAAAAAAAAATTGGGTCAACATGGAAGGGAGGCATAAATACCCTTAACACTTTGCATTGTCCCCAATTGTCGAAAATAAAGTTACAACTTTTAGAAGAATGATGTAACATATAGGGGAAGTTTACAACACAATTTCACTCCTATATCCAAGCACCTAAAAGGGTAGCAAGGGTCCTCCAGGAACACATAAAACAAGCACGAGGGCAACACAACATACACACAAATCTAATCTATAGATAAAGAAGAGGCACTCTCCTAGGCCTCATCAACTAGGAGGTTGTTGTTCTCGCAATTTAGATCATTATATGGGGAGGTAGAATGAGCCTGCAAGGGCAGGATAACAAGGGGAGCACCCTCTAACTATCCTATGACAAGAGTTAATGAGAAAGACCCCTCGAGATCTCCTTCACTCAACTCCTGTGAGGTAAAAGTCATCGATCTTACAAAGATCGCTGACAAAGTTGAGACATCATCTACTTAGTTAAACATGGACTTAATAGGAGTACCACATGTTAACTGAGCGGGAGATGAAGGAGGCACCTGAGATCCACCATCAATCTCGTTAAAAGAGATGGTGAAAAATTCAAGAGATGTCAGGGTTGCCTTTGTTACAAAGATGACACAAGCCAAAGTAGAACCCTCTCCCGAAGAAGGTGATCCCTTCTTCCAACCTCTATTGGAAGCGAGGTTGTCTTCCAACTTATGCTTTAGCGAAGGATGTAGAATCCCCATAAAAGAAGAGGCAAGGAGGAAGAGGACAAGGATGCAACGAACACCACCATGGTGTTTGACATGTCCACAAGCTGGGAAAATGGAAGGATGTCTAGAAGGGACATTAAAAGAGGGGGCTCCACCAAGGGAGCGATGGACACCTGCACCCTTTTGGGGTGAGGATCATCAGCATTCACAGGAGGAGCCGGAAGCAAAATCGAGGTGACAAGAACTGAAGAAAAAGGAATAGAAGAGGGAGGCATAGCAGGAGATGTCGAAACAAGAGTTGTTGGCTCCCCTTTTTCCTTTTGTAAGGTAGCTTGTTATGTAGCCAAAGCCTTCCTCTGGCGCTTATGCTCATGTGCAAGTTGGTTTCATTTACTTTGGGAACTAGAACTCGCTACTTGAGAATGAACGAGAGGCTCTTGTTCTGCCACAGTTGTGTCCTCCACAACTATTGTCAGTGGAAGGGCAACCTCCTGAATGGGAGCAAGGGCAAGAAGTGCGAGAGTGAAAATGATGGCAGGTGGAGAAGCAGACACAGGCACCTCAGCAATGAGCCTCTTCCCATTCACAACCTGAGGGGCAGTCAATAGAAGGTTGTGGAGGCTGAGACACAAGGGAAACTCCATGAGGAACCTTCCCCTTACCATAGACAACAAGCCTTGGCATCGTGGGTATGAAAGGAAGTTTGAACGCTTAACGCTTAGCCTTTTGCCAAGTAGGCACCATTAGACTCTCCATGTGAGGCATGGGAGAAGAGGTTGAAGGCACCATGACAAGGAAAGAGGTAGAAGCAAATGGAACAATAGAAGAAGAGGAAGGATCTTGGGTGCGAGCAAGCTTCCCCTTCCCCTTTTGTTGAGAGGAAGAGGTAGTTTGCTATGGCACGATCATAGAACCTTTGAATGAAAAGATGTAAGGAGAGACCAAATAGGTCACCTTCAATGCTATTCCCACGTTCTTATATTTTACATAGGTGCAGTATGACAAGTCTATCCTTGGAGGAAGCGAACTGATCGAGGCAGGCCAAAAGTGGTCTTACGAGTAGCCCCCATATGACACTAGAGATTTATATTGGTGTCGTGCACAACATGCATGGAGCCCCCACGAGAAAAAATTAAACACTTATGAATTATCAAAGTGACCACATTCATGGAAACTAGCCATAGGATGCCTAGTTTCACTCTTAATAGGTTCGACTCCAGGATGATATCCAAAGGAGCATTTACACTCCTGGGTCCTACCAAGACCGAGAGAGTGACATAACCAATTGGAGGGACTAAGAGTCTATAGTGTGTACGTATTGTGGTCTTTGACTTCTCATATTCCTCCCTATGTAGAAAGTTTAACAGAAGAGTCTCCTTTGTTATAATGTTCACACAACTCATGTGGTTAACTAGAACACTAGTCACAATGTTCTCGTTGATGTGAGCGGGAGGAATAGGTGTAAATAAAACCACGTTTACATACTTTGAGAACTCAAGGGAAACAAACCAAGAGGTTCAACAATTAGGTTTGCAAAGTGAGACTGAAAGGGATTCATGTAGATCTACAACTCGCTAATAGCCTTTTCCACATACCTATTCACATTATGCTTCTTCCCATCGAGGCGAATAGTACCGTCATCAATGTGATCCTATATCTCGTGATGCAGGTGCATGCATCTTTCAATATCATGTTCACATATTTGATGGTACTAGAAAAATGTGTTATTTTTGTACCATTCGGGGTAAGGTTCAATAATAGGCCGAGGATTTGGCAAGGTTATCACTCTATCTTTTAATAATTTATTTTGATAACTTTGTGAATTATCTGTTGCGTTTGAGGCCTTTGTCGCTAGATGCAACAACTACATTCACAACAAATTTACCTTTACCAAAAATCAACACAATAGACCTACCCTTGGGATAGGAGCACGAGGAAGATCCGTCAAATTGAGGAATAATCTACTGACCCACTCCTCCAATGCGGTACATAAATGTGCAAAAGAAGGGTATTTCATTAGAGAAAACTTCTCCTACCAAGGCCTCTATAGGTTGTCAATGAAAACATTTTGTACATCTGAGTTCAATAAAGGATAAAATATTTATGAAAATAGTACTTGATACCGAGAAATGAAATCAGTTATCTTCTCATGCTATCCCTACTTAAACCGAACAAGGTCTAAAAAGGCCATCTTTGGCCTGATGTTCGCCTGGAATTGCCAGAGAAACTGATTCACAAGCTGATCAAACAAAATAATAGAGTTATCAGGCAAGAAACAATACCACTCAAGGGATGTGTCCTTAAGAGATCTCGAAAACAATTTCTAACCATTAAGGAATCATGGTGGAAGAAATTTGTACATGTGGTATTGAATGCTGACACATGTGTTTGTGGATCTCCCTTACCACCATACTTCTCAAACTTTGGAATCTCCATCCCTCGAGGGATAGGAGTGTTTAAAATTGCTATTGATAAAGGATTGTGATGAAAGAAAGACTGGAAAATTGGTTGGGAGGCGGCTTGGGACAGGTTCACTAGCTGATTTTGCATTTGGCCCATGTTTTGTAGCAAAGCATTCAAAATAGGATCAGACGATGAAATAGGACCAGTGGAACCACCGCCAGAGCCACTAGAGCTACCAAAACCACCACCCCTCATTCTGCTAAGGCTTCCACCACCCGAGCCAACATTTCCCCTAGAGTTATCAAGTTGCTAGAATTAGGAGGGATGGTCCTAGATCCCAAAAGGACCTTATTTACTTTGATGGTCAGAGGTGCCTCAAGCATGTGGATGGTATTGACGGGAGGGCCTATCTCGGTCATGCATATCGATTTCAAGGGCATCGAGACGTCTATTTTCCTTTTAAAGGTCTCAAGCCTAGAACCTCAGGTAACACGTGATCTAGAGTTGTATGAAGGGACATATGCTTCCACTATGTTGATAAGGCCTTAGAGAAACTCCAAGCCTACCCAATCCTTATCTAACTTATATCTCATTTCATTGACAAGCCTAGCTGCCCTAGTCTTATTTTGATCTTTTCCCAAATGATTCGTGAGATCCAAGAGCCTTCTATCTAAAGCAAGGAGGTGCTTTGAGAGAATAATGAGAGCATCATCCTCGTTTAGAGGTGGGGTCATAGGAGAAATAGGAGTAGGGACACGAAGGTTCTCCCCAAAGAAACTTGCCTATGCACCTGAAACCATCTCCTAAGACGTGAGACCAATAGTGACCTTCAAGAAATCCATCTCTAAGTGTTGTACGCTTCTTCTAACAATGCACCTGAAGGTTGTAGATTGAGTCGTAAAGCTCATAAATATTCACGATGCGCATGTCTACAACCCACACAAGACGCGAGAGAAATAATCTCGACACAAATCTAAATAGACGTTATGGTGTTCATGTGGGGTTTGCCAAAATGTAAAGGAGGGGGTTCAATGTTTCGTGACTTCAGGTCAGAGGAGAGTCCTAAACAACAGGCTGCCCTAATCTACCTCAAGTTTTCTAAGCGATTTAGAAAGGTTAAGATGTCAAGGTTGAAAAGGAAGAGCAATTTGGTTGCTACAGTGCTTTTGCTAACCCGAATGTTTCAAGAGGTCAAACGAGGTGATTTCCAAAGTCCAATCTACGGCCTAGAAAGCTCACTACCTAAGGATGGCAATGCAAGACACGAGCTCTAGTGCGGTGCACTGACATCTCAGTGGTGCACTGGCGTATGTATAGACAGAGGATCTAAGAAATAGATGAAAACACTAGAAAATCAACTAACAATTTGATTGATAAAGTTTCATGCTATGATAGAAAGAAAGTACATGAATAAAGTACAAAAAGAAGAATACTTTAACTAAACTACGCTCAAATTGACAAAGGAAGTGAGAAAATGATACCAAACTCCTTGCAACTTGATTCTTCAAACAACTCCAACCAAAAAGCACCTACACACACAAGACCAAGGAAAAATGTTGGGGCTATTTTTAGAGGACTGCCTCAGTCAGTCCCCTGCTTTGGTGTTTCCACCTCCACGAACAACTAGATAGAACTGAGTGTAGATAAATGATAAAGAAATATATGGAAATAGAGATGCAAAGCAATAACACGAACAATAATATGAGACTACGTAACACAATGATGCAAAAGTAAGTGATAATGGAGGATATCGCCTTCACAGCTACATGCTCTTAAGGCAAGTAGAGGAAGGAGTGAGCTTGCAAGTTCTCCAACAATAATTCTATCACAACAAACGGAGTGGAGGAGCCAAGAAACCAATAGCTTGCAGCTGCAATGGAGGTGATGGTGAAGCTTGAAAGTGTGTAAGTTGATCACTAAAGCATCAATAAATTAGCCAAGAGTTCAAGAATGGTGAAGAAGTTGTCAAAAGATGGATAGATTGAAAGATTAAGCAATTTGAATGGAAAGAGGGAGGTAAAGGAGCCATTTTGTGTCGATCAAAGGAGCAAGAGGCATTACGGTTCATGTCCAATGGAGAAACACAATGCCTCTATAGATTTCAGAGGTAGGAATCCTATCAGGACAGTAGTGCAATGCATGGATGACTGTGCAGTGTGCTTGCGTCCCTGACAGAATTCATCCATCGACATGAAAATAGGTTGTTGAGTGAACAGGAAAAGGTGGTAGATGTCAAGATTGCATCATCAAAATTACATTTTCTAAGGTGAAGGCTATGAAAATGGGGAATTTGCAAGGGATGAAAATTCACGCCATTACAAGAATGTACATGATCAAGGTGTGTTTGCAGCCATGAAAGATATTATGATTCTAACTATCCAGGAGAGTGATGTTTTCTCTAGACCCACTATATGTATACTATGGACTATTTGGAAACAAGAATGGGTTCCCTCTTCATCTGCATATACATTGTTCCTTGATCTGTTCACACAATGTGAGAAAAAATTAAAACCTCACGTGGAAAAAAAAGAGCAAGAGAGGATCAATTTAGAAAATGAATGGGAGGAAGTTCCTTTAGTTGTACATACATAAGTTGAATGCAAGAAAATACAAGGTATGTCCAAAAATTGTTCATAAGGAGGAAGATAAATCTTCATATGTTTCTTCTATCACAAATGAAATAAGTACTTGGTTTCATGAGGTTCATGAGGCAACCACTAACAAGGAGTCAATAGATGAGGAGCCAAATAAAAATGATAATGGTTTCATATCTGCTATAGATGATAACTTCTTTCATTTCCACAATGGAGGAGGTTTTTGGTTTGACTACCAAAATGAGCCTATGAATATGCATATGAAATTCCTTTTAACCTCAAGTTTGCTCTTACTCTATCTCAAGGATCATGCATTGAGGATGACATAGAAGGGATTGAAACTATTGATCATAAATAATATTATGTGCATTCACATAGGGATATGGATTTTTGTCATATTTCTCCCCGATCTTTTGAGGAGGGCATGGTCTCCTCCAATCAATCAATTGTTACTAAAGAGAAGAGTACTTCTAACAAAAGTGAATCGAAAGAGATGTTATATGACTATTCAAGTCACCTAGAGGCAATTAAATAAAGAATTTTGGTATTGAAAGTTGGGAAAATACAGTTATGGGTCACAAAAGAGAGAGTGGAAAGAAAAGTCAACAAAAGCGCAAAATCTAGAGGAGGAAAGAGACAAGCAAATGAGGAAGATTTTTTATGAAGCAATGACAAGCAAAAAACCAAGGGAACTAATGGATAGTGTTGAAGATGTGGAGAGGACTCTACGATTGTATGAATGGTGGAATGAGAAAGATAAGAATGCCAATATGGTAGCTTCGCAAGCAAGAGAGAACTTTCAAAAACTTAAGAAAATGCATGGACACATAGATGAACATGAGATGAGTTTTTAGACTAAGCATTGCAACTCAGATATTGCAACAAGATTTCCATGCACCCATCCACCTAGTCTAAATTCTCAACACCTAATGTTGAAGACTTTAGAGGTTCATACCCCAAAGGAAGTGAGTGTGAAGAGATTAGTAGCTAGAGGTCATGAGGCCTTATATTCATTTAAGTAAAGAGAAGCTAAATTGATATATGATCAACAAGCATTACGAGATGCAAAAAATCAAAATTAAGTAACTAAACACTTCAAGGAGAAAGAAGACAAGGGAAGAAATGAGATTAAGGAGGTGGACAACATAGATGAGACCTATGTCTTGAACCATTTTCTGGGATAATCAGATAATAAAAGTTTAGAAATAGTTGGATCTAAGTTAGGAACTAAGGATAACTTTCATATTGTTAATAATCCCTTGTTTGGCGTTAAAGCGAATGAGACCTATGACAACCCGCTCTTTGAATTGAATAAAAAAGTTCTTCATGAATGTTGTGACGAGATTGAAGACAACGATAAAAATTGAAACCCCGATGCATCTCCTATCATTGAAGCGTCGAGACAAGCTTGGAACAATGGGACAAACCCTAGTGATGATATCACTAACCACTCTCCAATCAAATTGCAAGAGATTGTAGTTCATGGGAGGAAAATGAATTGGACTCGATTTGTTGATCAATAATCAAGTATTGAATGTTTAAGTTTGGTTGAAAGAAAGGGTGACACTTCAACTATATCTATATCCATACCCCCTATAAAAAATAGTCACTGTTTCCATTATTTTTCCATGGTGAGAACATCAGTTTATGACCAGGCGGTTATTGAACCATTGCTATATTTTTGGGTGCTGATTTTAAGAGGTCCTACAAGTACCATTTAAATTTTTATCTCTACCACATTGAATAGTAATTCCTACCAATATTCTAAGATATTGCTATGCAATTCTTCCTATAATATTGCGATGGTTGCAATAGATTGGAAAACTTAGAATTTTCATCTTAACAACTTGAGGGGATATGTTGAGATTTTGGTTCTATGGATGAACCAATTCCCTTTGCAAATAAAGAATAACTTTGATAGTGACCTCATCAGTAAGGATTTATACAACAAATACTCCTTGGAATTTCATGAGAAATGGATGCAAATTGAACACAAGGATCAAATTGCTAAAACCAGAGTGGCGCAGCGGATGATGGATAAGGCCCTTGATGGCAGGTTGTAATTTGGGGTTTATAGCAGAAGTTTGCATAGGCCGCCTCGGTTGATATGGGATCCTAGAGCCAGATTTTTTGAGGGCAAGCAATCTTGGGCAAGAGGACTTGTAATGTCCCATTTTTTATGATCGATATTGTTGCCACATTTATTTTAAGATACTTTTGTAGAGGATTGTTGCATTATTGTTTTTGAGGGAGTGATCATATAACTACTGGCATTCTACGTTCACATTTTATATTATCATATATTATCTTGGAATTCGTATGTTATTTCTTGCAACTCATTTTATCATTGGTATTCCATAGTCGTTTTGTTTGGATTCGATACTAAACAAATGCTAAAAACATTAATGGGGTGGGATAGTTCTTATTTGCCACTATCTTATTGATGGAACATCGGGCCTAAGGTCATTGTGATTCAATAAGAAACAAGTCATAATATTGTTTTACATAGGTTTGTGGCATTCATTGCTAGATGAAGGGACATCATATCTTATGCGATTTTAAATGTATCAGGCTTCACTATTTGCATTGCCACGATAGCAACATTGTTAGAAGGTGTTTGTCTAAGTCTGGAGGATAGTCAAATATTTGTATTGGGACCAACATATTCCTATCGCAAGCTTATACATCTCAAGTCGTTTCCTATGATCGTCACACCATGCACGGGTGATATGAAGTCACAACGTATTATTATGCTTTCATTTGTGCTCCTTCAGTGATTATGGACTCCAATAAATAATTATCGGGCAATATCAAAGGTGTATCGGCTTTCATTATCAACTGTAGAGGATAAGTGTTGAGGATTCACCATCCGTTATGAAGTCGTGACTCTAAGAGTCTTCTGTGGCATCATGGTGACGTGAAGTCTTCTCAAAGAACATTATTAAAAGAGTCACTGTTACAATCCAAGCCAAAATTATTAAGGGCAGTCGATTAAGTGCATTAAGGACAAATTTGATTTATGAAGGTAGCGAATATACTAATGAGGTAAGCGATTGATATATCAAAAAGCAATAATAATGATAATCGCTTAACTAAAAGACATGTCCTTTTAAGTAGACATTTCTCTTCAAAGAGACATGTCTTGGTCTATTTAGGCATTAAGATATAAAAGATGATAAGAAATGAAGAGTAGAGGATCATAGAATATTGTTGTAGATTTATATCTTTAAATTCAAATATTAAAAAGTGCTCTTAAAGAGCCTTGATTAGTCTTGTAGAGGGTGGTATATAGTCCACCAATTAATAGGTCGAGGGTTGCATGATCAAGTAGACAACACTCAGATACAATGTCGAAGTAGAATGCATGATTCAAGTTCATACATCAGAAATAGTAATTCCATTTCTATGTTAGATTTACATTACTAAATTAATAGTTGAATCAGATATCATCATCCAAAATCTATATCAAAAAAGTAACCTCATAATATTTTTTTTCTATTTATATGTAACCATCCAATAACTTGGACTAATATGAATTCATTGGATGAGTATTGCTCCTTGAGAAAATCGAAGTGTAATTACATAACTAGTTTACATTCATCTTAAATGCATTGGTTCATTAGCATACATTGATATCTTAAGATTGAAGACCTACAATTATGTGATTTGTTATTATTTAACGACTTGTTTACATTGTCAACCAAGTGAAATTAAATCGTAAAAAAACCCCAAATCTTGGGTAAGGTTATTATACTACTATTAGAGCTAGTGAACCTACTAGACTGTTGGGGAAAGTTGGAATTCAAATTAAAATATTGAAAGCATGGAACCAAAGGATAAACAATGATTAGTAAAAGTATTACAAGAAGCTAGTAACAAGCTTGACAATCAACACTAATCAAGAAATGATATCTTCAATACATTGAATGAACTAGAGGGATATTTAAGTTTAGTGGAGTAATCACCTTCAAATTCATTACAATTAGCTCTTGTTCTTGTAGTAAACTCTCTAAGGCAACCAAAGTTGCTAAAGCATCCTGATAATGAGATCAAGTTGGTGGTTACTTCATGCTTAAGCGAGATTTTGAGAATTTTGGTACCTCTAGTTCCCTATGATGATGACACCACGAAGGAGGTATTACACATGATGGTAGATAGTTTCCAAGGCTTAGATGACATAAGTAGTAAGCATTACTCAAGAAGGATGGACATATTAAAGATATTTTCAGAAATTAGAGCAGGTAACCTTCTTTTGGATTTAGGGTTGCAATATTTATTCTACGATATGTTTTATCATTTCTTCATCACAATTAAGAATGTACATGATAAAGGTGTGTTTGCAGCCATGAAAGATATTATAATTCTAACTATCCAGGAGAGTGATCTTTTCTCCTGACCCACCATATCTATACTGTGGACTATTTGGAAACAAGAACGGGTTCCCTCTTCATCCGCATATAAATTGTTCCTCGATGTGTTCACACAATGTGAGGAAAAATTAAAACCTCACTTAGAAGAAGAAGAGAAGGAGAGGATTAATTCAAAAAATGAATGGGAGGAAGTTCCTTTAGTTGTACATAGAAAAGTTGAATGCAAACAAATACAAGGTGTGTCCAGAAATTATTCATAATGAGGAAGATAAATCTTCATACGTTTCTTCTATCACAAATGAAATAAGTACTTGGTTTCATGAGGTTCATGAGGCAGCCACTAATGAGGATTTAATACATGACGATCCAACTCAAAATGATAAGGGATTCACATCTTCTATAGATGATAACTTCTTTCATTTCCATGATGTGGGGGGTTTTTGGTTTGACTACCAAAATGAGCCTAGGAAGAATGCATGTGAAATTCCTTTTAAACCCAAGGTTGCGCTTACTCCATCTCAAGGATCATCCATTGAAGATGAAATAGAAGGGATTGAAAATATTGATCATAAATCAGATTATGTATAGTCACTTAGGTATGTGGATTTTGGTCATAGTTCTCCCTCATCTTTTGAGGAGGACATGGTCTCCTCTAATTAGTCAATTGCTACTAATGAGAAGAGTACTTATTCTAACAAAAGTGAATTGAAAGAGATGTTATATGACAACTCGAGTCACTTGGAGGAAAATAAACAAAGAATTTCGGTATTGAAAGTTGGGAAAAGACAGTTATGGGTCACAAAAGAGAGAATGGAAAGAAAAGAATCAACAAAAGCACAAAATCCAGAAGAGGAAAGAGACAAGATTGAATGGGAAAGCTAAGCATGTCAAGATAGTAGCTTCTCAAACAAGAGAGAACTTGCAAAAAATTAAGCAAAGGCATGGACGCATAGATGAACATGTGATGAGTTTTTAGACTAAGTATTGTAACTCAAATATTCCAACAACATTTTCATGCACCCATCTACCTAGTCTAAATTCTCAACACCTAATGTCAAAAATTTTGGAGGTTCATACCCCAAAGGAAGTGAGTGTGAAGATATTAGCAATAAAAGGTCACAATGCCTTATAAGCAAAGATAAGCTAAATTGATATATGATCAACAAGCATTACGAGATGCAAAAAATCAGAATGGAGTAACTAAACACTTCAAGGAGCAAGAAGACAAAGGAAGAAATTAGATTGAGGAAGTGGACAACATAGATGAGACCTATGTCTTGAACCATTTTTAAGGACAATCAAATAATAAAAGTTTAGAAATAGTTGGATCTAAGTTAGGAACTGAGGATAACATTCAGATTGTTAATAATCCCTTGTTTGAAGTTGAAGCGAATGAGACCTATGGCAACCTCCTCTTTGAATTGAATAAAAAACTTCTTCATGAATGTTGTGACAAGATTGAAGACAATCATAGAACTCGGGACCCCGGTGCATCTCCTATCAATGAAGTGTTGAGACAAGCTTGGAACAGTGGGACAAAACCTAGTGATGCTATCACTAATTAGTCTCTAATCAAACTGCAAGAGATTGTAGTTCATGGTAGGACAATGAATTGGACCCCATTTGTTGATCAACAATCATGTATTGAATGTTTAAGTTTGGTTGAAAGAAAGGGTGTCACTTCAACTATATATATATATATATATATATATATATATCCATACCCCCTATACAAAATAGTCATTGTTTCCATTATTTTTCCACAGTGAGAACATCAGTTTATGACCAAGTGGTTATTGAGCCATTGCTAGCTTTTTGGGAGCTAATTGTGAGAGGTCCTACAAGCACCATTCAAAATTCATCTCTACCATGATGAGTAGTAATTTCCTACCAAAATTCTAGGATATTGCTATATAATTCTTCCTATAACATTGTGATGGCTACAATAGATTGGAAAACTTAGAATTTTTATCTTAACAGCTTGAGGGGATATGTTGAGCTTTTGGTTCTATGGATTAACTGATTCCCTTTGAAAATCAAGAATAAGTTTGGCAATGACCTCATTGGAAAGGATTTACACAACAAATATTCCTTGGAATTTAATAAGAAATGGATGCAAATTGAATGTGAGGATTAGATTGTTGAAATTTGAGTGGCATAGCAAATGATTGATAAGGCCCTTGATGGCAGTTTGTAGTTTGGGGTTTATAACAGAAGTTTGTACAGGCTGCCTTGATTGATATGGGATCCTAGAGTCAGATTGCTTGAGGGAAAGCAATCTTGGGTGGGAGGACTTGTGATGTCCCATTTTTTGTTATGATCGATATTGTTGCAACATTTATTTTAAGATACTTTTGCTAAGGATTGTCGCATTATTATTTGTAAGGGAGTGATCATATAACTGTACTAGCATCAACATTCACATTATGTATTATCATATATTATCCAGGCATTCATATGTTATCTCTAGCAACTCATTTTATCATTGGTACAAACTATTGTTTTGCTTCATTATTCGTTGCTCCTAAGCAATTGTCTACTGCTCCAAAGCAATTATCTACTAATCCATTGCAATTATCCGTTGTTTTGAATCCCTTGAGAATAGTAGGGTCGATTGAACATAATTTTAGGGGGGTTGAACATAATTCAATTATTTGTTGTTTTGCTTCATTATCCGCTGCTCCTTGAAAGCAATTATTCGCTACTCCATTACAATTATCTTATGTTTTGCTTCATTATCCATAGATCCCCTTGTTCCATAGTAGGCATTATCCATTGATCCAATTTCCTTCTCTAATAGTAGGGTTGAACCATAGAATTTAGGCCAATTTCATTATCCGCTACTTTGGCTACTCCCCTAGTAGCCAACTAGCTTTGTAGGGGAACTTAGGATACGAGCAACTCCAAATGCACTCTTTTCAAAATTTGAGCCCTACAATTCTATAAGGTATGCCCCTTTGGAATAGTACGGGTGCCATCAATTAAAGGTGGGGTGGTTTTCTAGCCCTATAGTTCCTAAGTTGGGTGGGGATTATAGTTTGTTACTATAGAATCAGTTTCACGCTTTCACTTTCTACCTCTTAATTCATTCACTCATTCATGAATCAATATAAGAAGTATCATTCATTAATTTGTTGTGATAGTTGTTAACTGATTCTATACATAATACACCTACTATCAAACTGGGCCCACTACAATTCGATCGGGGTAGGGAATCCACCCTCTAGTAAATTTGAGGAACCTGCCCTAAGGTGAATAGGTCGGTGGGGGAATAGTAGGGTGGATAATTCATTTGGCATAGATACATAAGGGCATTTCAGTTTGAATTCATTCAAATTTCTGGAAGTTCTTTAGAATAGTAGGGCCTTTTGGTTTGTTTCTAGCTTAAAGTCAAAACTGTATTTCGTCTCCTTTCCTTCCATCAAGTCATTTTTAACAATTATACGTTGTTCCCCTCTAGAATAATAGGGAATTATCCACCGCCATAGAATTGTAGGGGTAAACTAATCTAACTCGACTATAATTGTTGTTGTTGTTCCAATTTCCCTTGAAAATAGTAGGGTCATTGATCCCCTTCAATTATTCGTTGGGGGTGGGTAGGGAGGATAATACTACTAGAAAGGGGTAGGGGCTTATTCTAGCGTATTCTAGCTTAAAATAGTAGGCTAATTGATTTACTGATTAATTAAGTGGACCCCTTCCAATTTTTCGTAATCCTTTCCTAACTATAGCTAGAACTGGTGATCAATTCCGAATTCATAATCAAGTCCCCTTCAAAATTTCTCCTATGTTCCACGTTCCCCAAATGGATCTCCTCAAATATTCAACATTTCCTATGATCATTCCCCTCTCAGGTATTCGGGCAATCTTCCCAAATAGACAGAATATTACTACTATTATGTCAACAATGTCCATTGAATCAATGTTACCAGCTGCCAATTCGAACCCTTTGGTATTTTATGTTTATCCGGATGATATGATGGGTCAATCATTTGATTTATCAGTGTTAACGGTGGCAGTTACAAAATCTGCTATTGGATTGGCCATCTCGGTTATTCCATAGTCGTTATGTCTGGATACGATACTAAACAAATGCTAAAAACATTAATGGGACAAGACGGTTCTTGTTTGTTGCCATCTTATTGATGGAAAATTGGGCCTAAGGTCATTGTGATTCAATAAGGATCAAGTCATAATATTGATTTACATAGATTTGTGGCATTCATCTTTAGATGAAGGGAGATCGTATCTTATGCAATTTTAAATGTATCAGGCTTCACTATTTGCATTACCGTGCTAGCAACATTGTCAAAAGGTGTTTGTCTAAGTTTGGAGAACAGTCAAACATTTGTATTAGGACCAACATATTCCTATTGTGGGCTTATACTCTACAAGTCATTTCCCATGATCATCGTCATGTGATATGAAATCACAATATATTATTCTGCTTTCATTTGTGCTCCTTTAGTGATCGTGGACTCCAATAAATAATTATTGGGCAATATCAAAGGTTTGTCGGCTTTCATTATTAACTGTAGAGGATAAGTATTGAGGATCAACTGTATTTTCCTAGCCGCCCCTATTTTACAATATCACAATGCACCAGGTTTGAACGTCGACCAAATGTATGGTGCACCATCCATTATGAAGTCATGAGTCTAAGAGTCTTTCATGGCATCATGGTGATGTGAAGTCTACTCAAAGACCAATATTAAAATTCATTATTACAAGCCAATCCAAAATTATTAAGGGTAGTCGATCAAGTGAATTGAGGATAAATTTGGTTTATGAAGGCAATGAATATACTAATGAGGTAAGCGATTGATATCTCAACAAGCAATAATAATGATAATCACTTAACTAAAAGACATGTCCCTTTAAATTTCTCTTCAAAGAGACACATCCTATCTATTCAGGCATTAAGATATAAAAGATGATAAGAAATGAAGCACAAAGGATAATAGAATATTGTTGCAGATTTATATCCTTTAAATTAAGATATTAAGAAGTTCTCTTAAAGAGCCTTGATTGGTCTTGTAGAGGGTGGAATATAGTCCACCAATTATCAGGTTGAGAGCTACATCATAAAGCATATAACACTTAGATATAGCACTGAGGTAGAACACATGGTTTCAAGTTCATACATCAAAACAACTATTCTCTTCCCATGTCAGATTTTCATTATTGAATTAATAACTTTGAATCAAATATCATCTAGAATCTCTATCAAAAAAGCAATATCATAATATCTTTTTCTATTTATATGTAACCATCTAATAACCTGGACTAATATGAATTAATTGTATTAGTATTGCTCCTTAAGAAAATTGAAATGTAATTACATATCCAGTTTACATTCATCTTAAATGCATTGGTTCATTAGCATACTTTGATATCTTCAGATTGAAGACATATAATTCAGTGATTTGTTATTATTTGACAACGTGTTTACATTGTCAACCAAATGGAATTAAATCATAAAAACCCCCAAATCTTGGGCAAGGGTTATTACAGTTTTATTATTTAAAGACATTTAATGTGTTATTAATTCATATGTTGGATTTTGGGAATTAAAAGAACATTTGGAGTACACTTTTGATTTTGCACTTGAAATAAAAGTAATAGCATTTGTCTACAAGTCATTTGCATGTTGGTGAATTTTATATTTGGCATCAAAGTTGTAAGACTCGCCGAGTTTTCGGTGAGTCTTGAAAAACTCGCAAGTTTTTTTGCCCAATGAGTCATTATGACTTTAACTCGTCGAGTCTTTTCCAAAAACTAAAAAAAAAATCAAAAAAGTTGTTGAGTTTTTGCCGAGTTTTCTCCGATTTTTTGTTGACTCGTCAATTTTGGGCTTGGCAAGTTTTTTGCCGAATCGAGTTTTCCAACTATGTTTGGCATTTCTCATTGTCATTAATCTAGATTCACAAGGGGATTGAGCAAGGAGAACATGATCATCTATCAAAACAATGATGTCCTTAAACACCAACTTAACAAATTTAATCATAAGGAAGGCAAAGGAAAATAAGTTTACAAGAATGCTTTGAAGCAAATAGTTCAATTAAGAACCTCAAATAAAGTTTGGGTACCTTGAGATATTTAGAGTTAAACCATATAGTTAATTCTAAGATGACACAATTTTGAGATAATCATCAAACTTTAACTAAATTTTTGGATAGTTGTAAATGAATTCAACATGGCATCAACAATATTTCTTTGTCACGAGTTTTAGAGCTAAGTTACCGTAACTATAACATTTTATTTATGAATATTTTTTTGTAACTATTGACCAACTCATATTACTGTAGATTAATTGTTTGCTTGTAGATTTCATTTGCTCAATTAACTTAGATTCATGTAAAATATTTTTTATCGCCTTAAAATAAGATGGCAATAATTTCATTTACAATAATTTTTTCCTTTATTTGATTGTATTATCAATTGTAAATATTAAAATTACATATGCATGCTCATTTACTTTAAGTTTTGGGCCCATTTTGATTAGTGTTTTTTATGCAATAATAAGTCTACAAGTGGCATATTATTGCACAAGATTCTATCTCATGTCAACATCCCACCTTGATCCCATCATCACTTATTCCAAGAAATTATCTCAATCCCTAGATCTCTCATTCACTACACTAAATCATATCTGTGAGTGTAAATATCACCTAGATTATTCCACAATCGTGGATATAAACCTCAAAGTTTTAAAACTTAAACCTTTCCAACCTTTTTACAAGTCGTTAGAGTTGACCTAGTGCAATTTTGTGTTTATTTGTGTTACGCTATTATATTTAAAGACATCCACTCATTCATTTCGAAATCATCAAAGAAACCTATGAGATTGAAAAATAATCAAATAACACATGTATGGGAGAATCGTAGTAGTGCTTATAAAGGCATACATTAGCATAAATTATCTTAGGCATCCCTACATGCTTCCTTTTTGTCTTTGATCATTGCAAAAAGTTATTGAATTTGTACTCCTAAGGGCTTGACTTAGGAGAACACAACCCTTTCACAACTTGCTCTCAAATTGTCTTTCTAAACAAACAAAATCATAGGAATTTGTTCTAGAAAATTTCATTCATTGAATATTATTAGTTCACTTATGAGGGTATATTTTTAATTTCACATGCTAGTTCACCTATACAAGCATAAAGATCAATTCTAGAAACATGGATTTGAATCAAAATAGAGCAATATTAGTATGGAAATTCAAAGGTGTTCATCTAGACAATGCCTTAATTTTCAACACATTAGTAAATATATTTATAACATCTTCAATTATATATTCATCATCAAACTTAAGCTAAGTATTAAATTTAATTAATGCTATTGTTTATAGTTATTTTTGTATTTAATTATTCCAATATTGCCTCTTATATCTAGGTTGATTATTTAATTGGTTATCTTAGATATTTATGTGAGTGCGACTTATTTACCTATATTTTTGGTGAACTTGACCTTCCTACATGATATAGAGTTTTGACATAAAATTGTATCCTTCCTTTATTAGGGTCTTTAGATCTAATTTTTTGATTTCATGTATATTTTCAAATCTCAATACTATTTACCCCTTTTATTTTTTATTTGTTATTTAACTTTCATTCAGGGTTATATTCTTTATTGCTTGATCTTATTTTCTTTTCTTTTTTTTGTCATAAGGTAGTTTTTAATATATTGAAATTGAAGAGTATACAAGCGTCGGCAGCATAAGAAGGTCCTTCACAGTTACCATGATCCCAGACGAAAACACACCCAACTGGGAACCACGATTTCACAATTTGAACAGTCCCATTACGAGCAACAAAAGACCAGCCGTGATAACCATTGGAACAGAGAAAGGGGTCGAAGGCCGACCCATGACCAACTTAAGACGAAATTCACAAAAAAAATTGTGCAGGAGTCCACCAGAAATGACAGAAACTAACAATAAAACTTAAAAGCTTCAGACACAAAGGCCAACCCTCACATGAAACCGTTGATTTCAGCGAACCTTACAAAACCTTCCATCCACTCCATTCCCTCCTCCGGCACCATCTTCAACTTTCACTTCAAGAAATCCATAGCCACATCCGCAATCTTTTTGTGCCTCGACAAAGCAGGCCCTTTGAGGTCTAAGAGAAAGGGATAAACTTTAACAGCGTCCTCCATGTCCCATAGGAGAGCCAAGTCAGCTGGGCGCGGAATGCCTTTGCCTAAGAAGGCCACCTTCATTGTTTCCTCAAGTCCACCAAGCAAGTCGTCATGGAACAAGCGCACCATCATCTCCATAGCCACCGCCTTTGGGGTCTCCAAGTCCAGAAGCACTGCAAGAAACCGAGAGGAGATATGGGCATTATCTCTAGCATACTCCTTTCTTTCCAGGTGTTCTTTACCAAGGATCATTTTGACCGCAACCAACGACACCGGATCATCCTCGGACAAAATTCTCTTTAATCTTTGGTCCGTAACTTCCCGAAAGGCAATCTGCCTCTCCGTAGCCATCAAAGAGACTGGTGTGTCGACCCCAAAGCATTCCAAGCCTTCCGCCAAAATGTGGATGGTGAATTTTGACTTTGTCATCCTCGCCATTTGCAGAACATTAACAGTCGTTCCCTGCACAGAAACAAAAGACAATGCCAAAATTCAAAGACAAAGCATTAAAAATGATTTCAACAGATCCATTAATAGACCCGTGAGAGGATCAGTCAGGCCTCCGCACACGAAACTGAATAATGGCGGGCCGATCATCTCGTCCTTGCCATGAAGATTTGCTATGGGCTCAGTCCTTCCGCCTATAAACCATAATCACTTCGAATGAAGTGAGATGCCACCCAGCCCTTCAACTATCATTTCAATGATTTTCGTACGCGACGTGTCGCACAAACGGCGCCTTGAATGCATAGCCATACATTCCCCTTATCAAACACCAAAGGTTCCGCGATTTCAAGAGCAAAACAATTTAAATAAACCAACTCCTCCCCACAGCAATTTAGAGAGGCCAAAGAATGACATGGCAATGCCACCTCCACAAGCACCAAAACCATCCCAAAGCCACCTCATGCCCACCCAAGAATTCGAGTGGCAAAAAGAGAATTTCCAGGGGAACTCCCTTAACCACCCACTACTTGGTCTTATTTTCATCCTACTCTATCTATCCTTATTAATTTCTTTTAAAATTTAATAGATTGATTTTTTTATTTATATTAGATCTTACGGATGTCCTTTTATGCTTCTAGCCTTTAGGGTTTTATGAGTTCATTGTATGTGAATGTCTCATCTACCTCCTCGGTTTCCTTTAAGGAAAATTCCTCATTTAAATCCTCAAATGGATTAATATGGAAATAATAGTATTTTTTATGATATTCCCATGAGTACTACTATTGAGGTTTGCTTTTATTTATTTGCATTTTTTGTAAGTCTATCAAGTTTTAAATAAATTTAAAACCTCATCTTTCCATCCATCGAGATAAAGTTTTCCTTATTGATTCATGTCATAATCCATTATTCTTCTTTGTATATTTATAGGTAAGCATATATTACTTATAAGCAAATCTATCAAGGTGAAGAACAAATGGTAATTAAAGGTATAGTGAAGTTCTCAAATTTGAAATGCAACCTTGGTGTTGAGGGAACACCTAATTGAAGAGATGTGCCAAGTACTGAAATAAATATAGCTTTTCTATATTAAAAAAAAAAGTTAAAATGGGAGGTCAAGGGTAATACTCATTGATAAAATAGTGTTTAAAGTCTATGAGTAAAATTGCATGTCAAGTGCACACCTGATAAGTTACAATTAGTTTGGCTTGTCATAAGGATTGGTCCTCATTATTAGGTGCACACCTATATAAGGAGGAATAAGTTAATTTTTCAAAAGGAAAAAAATTATTGTTGGGTGTGTACCTGATAAAGGGAAAATGAACACTCAAATTTTGAATAAAAAATGCATTCTCAAGTGTGCACCTTTCAAGGAAAATAACACTTAAGGCTAGTTTTGAAATTAATTATACATGTGTGCACCTATATGAAGGAAATCTAGGTTTTCATAACCAAATTCACAAATTACAATATGAGGGGCACACCTCAATAAGGGAATTTGACAGGGAAAACTTTAGTGGCGAATCTTCGCCAATTGGCAAATTCTAAAAATCAACCAAGTCGAAATTGGCGAATTTCTCGCACCCAACAAGGTGTCTAAATCGCCCGGATTTTACAAACTATAGATCCAATGCATGTCCATTCGCCAATGAGTTTTTTTATGAGGCATATTTAAGCAACAAATTCGCCATTGTCAAACTACATGTTTCAATTGGACCGACTAATATTTTCGC
>VDFB02389108.1:192628-365974 GCA_007258455.2 Sequoia sempervirens
TAGTTTTAGATTAGATTTAATTTCATTACTTGCATTGTTAAATTAGAATTAAATCTGTGTTTGTTCCCAATAGTACTAGTTGAATCAAGATTAGATTAGATTGTTGAAATTACCTAATGAGCACAATATTCAAGAGGCTTGGATTGGATTTACTCATAATCCACATCCCATACTCTTATTCATCATAAACAAAAAAAATTATGTCCTTACATTTAGATTTTGTTTGCACCTGTCATTCAAAAACCATTATTGCCACTTGCGGTATTGAAACAAATCATACTCAAGCATTAAGTGACTTCCTTCGTAGATTGCTTCTGAAGATTTCTTCTGGAAAACTTCTAAAGAAATCTTGAGATGAAATTTCTGTACAAAACATCAGAAGAAACAGGTTTTAAACTTCCTAAAGTATGGTTACACAGAACCTAGAAAATTTAAATAGAAAGTGTTTTCAAAAAGTTTTCATTCCCTAAAGAAGTGCGCTCTAACTGTTTATTACATGTCTTTGGAATGGACTCAATTTTTGTATTCAGGAAAATCGATTTAATCCCTGCATCTAAAAGAAGAAAAGTGTTATTTCTGGAAGGTCGTTAATTGAACTTCTTTAGTCGTATCTGTTTAATATGTTATTAAAAGAAAAAATACAAAAAAATGTATAATAAGACATATCTTTACATTTCTTGCAACTTGGTGTAGATTACTTTGAGTATTTATATCTAGCAATCAAATAGCATTTATTTTTATATTTTCAATAATTTATTGTTCATATTTAGATAATTTTTTTCAACAAAATCAAAAACACACCAAACAAAGCTAAACAATCAAAAGTAAATAGACAAATTACCAACATTCAAACATCAATCCATTCCAACCTAAGTGTACATGCAAAACCCTCACAAATTCCCTACTCAAGAACAGCCGAGGGTAGAGTGAGCACATTTAAACATAGACACAAGACTGTATAAGTTGGTTTTTGCTTCTTACTTGGTTCCTCCATTCCTTTTAGATCATTAAATGCCCTTAAAGATGAGCGTTGAGTGAATTCAAAAGGTGCTTGCTAAGCCAAGGTGAAGGCATAGATGCACTCCAACTACACTTCCTCTCAATCCACAATTAGCACAGCCAAGTCAACAAAATCTGTCTAAATACATCCACATCGCGGGTAAAGTCCACCCATTGTCTACTTGGTGGCTTGGCATGACACAACCCTAGAAAGTATTGTGTGTTGGCTTTCCATGCACACATTGTTGTGCATATGGAGCAAGGGTAAGCCTTTGGAGATTTGGTGGCCAACACATTCACGAGTCTAAGAGGATTGGTGAAAGCAAGTGTCATGAGTCAATGATAAGGACTTCATGGCCAACAAGGTCTAGGACAAGGTGGCTAGTAAAGTTATAAGTCAAGCAAGACATAGTGATTGGCATGACCATGAAATCAAAGTGTTGGATTGAAGTCCAACAAGTCTAGGAGTTTGAAGTGGTGGTGAGTCAAGGATTTGTCACAAATCTAGGAAGGGATATTAGAGGTAAGAAGGTTACCTTGCTCATGACATGGTCTACAAAGTGATGAGCCTAGCTCACATCAAGAGAAGGTCTAGGTGGTTGGTTGTGTCATGAGTCAAGAGGGCCTTCGTGGCAGCCATAGTCATGAGTCTGATATGTTTAACTTGTAGGGAGGCCAACAAGGTTTAAAGGTCAAGGTGGTGATCTATTGGGGGTCAACATCTAAAGAGCAAAAAGCTCATAAGAAGTCAACGACTTTATATGGATGTCACTAGACAACATCAAATCAGGACACAAGGTGCAACAAGAAACCAATAGAAGAAGAGAGTTACCCATAGACTAGGGCAATGGACTACGAGAACAACACAAGATCAAGAAGTAACTTAGCCAAGGAAAGAAATGTTCCTTGCCCCTATTGGATATAGCCTAAAAGTACACAAAGACTAAGTTATTAGCAAGGTCATGAATCCAAGAGGGCTTGGTGATTCCAAGGGTCCCAATGTTTAAAGGACTTGGCATGTAGAGTGTTTTAAGGTCAAGGTGAGGAAGCTAAGGGGGTATCTTTGAGTAAGCACTTAACAACTAAGGAGACAAGACAGATGTCGGAGAGTTTAGATAATGAGCAATAGAGGTGAGTCATGGAGTAGTCAAGACAAACATTGGACATTTGAGTTAAAAGGCATTGGGAAGATACTACAAACATTAGTATCACAATAGTTGGACAAAGCCTAGTGATTGGAAATTGGTACTATGGTATGCTACATAAGTAACACTATAAAAGGTCGTTGAGAGTTGGGATTGACAAGATACTCTTCTAAAAGAATGAAGTGTGGTTGAGGGGGAGGGATTGACTCAATGCATGCAAGGTATGGTGTGTATGAAGCCTTGTTCAACCAAGTTGGTGATAGTTTATCTTCTAGTATGATTGCAAGGTTGGTGCCTAAGCTATGAGAAAGAGCACTTGTTCTTCCCAAACCTAGAATTGTTTATAATGGAGTATGGGCCAAAGAAGTTGGTAGATGATGTTGCCAGCCTATTCAAGCGTAGTCCTACAAGAAAACTTGAGTGTAACAGGAAAATCATAACCCTTTTTTATTTGCAAGCATACTCAATGAAGATAATTGGCTTTATTTGGAGCATTCCTAAAAACTGAGTTCTAAACTTAAATAATCAGAACATTGCGGAATAAACTTTTGACCTTGCAATCATATTAGTTCTAAAAAGTGTGATATCCTCTTAAATGAAGAAAAATGGGTGATCCTAAATGAGATGTGAAATGGGGGCATGCACCTATCTTCCTTATTTCATTAGGAAAAAGAGATACCCTAGGAGAAGATTAACTTTCAACCCTTAAGTGAGTCAACCTTAATGGAGAGAGATCTTGCTATTTTCCTTATGATTGAAGACGGGGTAAATCAACCTGAAATGCACTTTGGGGAGAAAAACTAAAAAATAGTAAATAAACCCAATTATGCAATGTAAAACTTGAATCATCAATTTAAAACCTAAAATTGTTAGAATCAACAAACTTATGACAAAGCTGAGAAGGTTAGGATTTTATGCACTTGTCACCAAAAGCTTCTGTTGACTGTCCTTCTAGGACAGATTCGCCCTAGGGCGAATGGGTCTTACTATAGGAATCCAAAATCTGATTTCACAGTCCTCTGCTCCTAGATCTGCACTCCTGATTCCTCTGGATTTCACAATCGAAAAATCAGAAATAAATTCAACAAGTGAGTTTTCATGGCTTGACAATTTTGACAACTTCGCAAAATTGCACTTTTGATCAATCTTCAATCCTTCTTCACCTACAAATCTGCAAACACAAAGGAGGAGAAAAATTGTTTGTTTTTTGGCGAATTGGGATTTGCCTTGGTCAAACCCCGTTTTGGTAATTAAACCTTGAAATGAAATGAAACATGAATGGAAGGAATGGTGAATGAGCACTAGCTTGTTGCAACTCACCAAACCCTTGAATGGAGATCCTTAGAGGACTGAAATCTAACACATCTCTCCAAGGTCTTGACCTTAGATGAAATGGCTTGATTGGATGTTGATCTTGATGCTTGAATCTTGACTTGAAACCTACATCACAATGTTAGCTCCAAAAACATGCATGAATGAAAATAACTTTGACATGATGCTTGAGATAATGAATGCTGCAACAAATGATTGATAAATATGCTCTTGAATGCTCTTGACAATAATCTTAGCTTTACGAATTGATCTCTTGAAAATTCTAGGATTTGAAATCATAAAAAGACCTTGTATTTATAGGTAATTTTCTAATTTCCCAAAAATTAAACATCAAAGGCTGACAATTGCAAATTGCATTTGAATCATAAAAATGCCGCCAAAAACATATTAAAAATTGGGATCCTAAACTTAAGGAGGACCCATTCAGGTCCTAGGACCTAAATTGTCATGTCCCCGTTGATTGTTGAGGACCCATTCCAAATCTTGACGGTTAAATAGTGTTTTTAAACACTCCATCTGAATTTATAATAATTATATATTTAAAAATAATAATATTAAATTTAAATAATTAAAAATAATATTTAAATTTTATATTGTGGCCACCCCACTTGGGAAGGCGGTCCTGAGCAGCATATATACCAGCTTGAGGCATTTTGAAGATCACCTGGAATTCACGAATTGGGACGTAGTCTTGCAGCAAAGGGACAAAAACCCCTGAGCGGCTACCAAGTGAGAGGAAAACCTCACTCTAGCTCTTCGTGAAATTCCTTATTCTTTTTGTGCATTATCTCAAGGATCATGATCTTGTATTTACAGGCCTCTAGTGGCGATCATTCTATATCCAGGACTACTTCATTATAGTCGGGCACCACTCCCCTTATGCTAGCGTCGACACATTCTGAGAGAAGCAATTTGCTACAATTGTCGTGGTTGAGCTTTGCTTTGGCCACGATCTCCCATGACGCACCAGCACAAGATAGAAGCGAATAATCCCAATGTGTGCATCTCAGGTGATAGACGTGATCACGCAGTGCACACCAGTCGCACGGGATCACCAAGAACAGCAAGCGAGCTGACTAGCGAATCATTGAGGATAGCATTATCCAGGAGATCTGTGCGCACCAGTTCTACTGATATCGATTGAATTGAAAATCAACTTGAATTTATGTAAGCACTGCCATTTTGGGTAGTGTATGGACGGTTCCGTATAGTCCAACTTTGGGTCATGAACTCTGGAAATCTATTCGTAATTTTCTGAATAATGATATTAATCCGGTTTGAGATTCGAAGTAAGAAACTTTGGTTTTCAATATTTTATGTGGTTTGATTATATTCTATGGTCGCATTCTATTTTCTCCGTGAAGGATTCTGGGAATATTGTTTCAGTTTGAATCTAGATTTATCTGTCAAACATTCCTATTACTTCAGTGGTCACTACCTGTGTTCACATCATGAATTCACATTCCTATTACTTCAGTGATCAATACCTGTGTTCACATCACGAATTCTCGACGATCTTGATTACTAATCAGAAATTCACTACACAATGTATTCATCCATTTTATGTATTCGTCTATTTTATGTTGAAATTACTGTGAATTCAGCCCAGGCATCTTACATAAATCCAAGAACTCCAATTCCAAGGCAATTTAATTAATGTTTGCAATTGTTTAATACAAGTTTCCCTTTCGAAAAAAATGATTAATTAAGCTTTTAAATGCATAATTGGACCAATTAGAGGCTTAATAAAGTCCAATTTAAATTAAGGGACCCAAACATAGAGTGAAAATGTAAGGGAGTACATTTTCCGACACTACATCCTCTGAACATTGATATCCTTGCATGGCTCTAAAACATAGAAAACACTTTCTATAGTTATTATGTGTGATGGGGGACGCCTGTCACCATCCCACAAAGCAATGAATACAGACATTTTAATTGGATAAAAAGCTTAAGTGAACCTTTCCAGCCTCACCAAGCACATGTTGGAGATGTGTATACATACATGAAGCCATTAGAATCTTTTTTTTGGGATTAAAAACTCAAAACCTCACTAGAGCACATGGTTAAACAACGGCCATTAAAACCAATTTGATGGTGCATACTAATCCTTGAGCTTTATGTTTTCACCATTAAATGCTAAAATTATTTATCATTGAATATTTGACTTCATAATACCCATTTAATTGAATTTCATCATATTTTATCACAAATTCTGAATTGCTTCAATAAAATTAAGACTTAATGTCCTTACTTATTTTCCTAGGATTGGTAAAGGTCTCTTGTAAAGCAAAAAAATATAGCCAATGCCATTGTTAAATACACCTAAGGCAGCATCTTTTCTAATTACAATAAGAAAGGTGTTGTCACTAAAAACTTTGCATTAATATGGCCTTCATCACAAAAGTTCAATATGCCAAAGAGAAACACATCGATTTTGGAGCAAGCCTAATTTAACCAAGCCCATATCAAAAAACCTTGGCGATAGCAAGCATTGAGTTGAACCTAGAAACTTAAATTTAATTATTAAGGAACAAAACCATCTCATAAGGTCATTTCTTAACAAACCAACTACTAAAGCAAGGTTATTCTCTAGCACTAGTATGGTCTCAAGACTAACACAAAAAGCTAGGATTCAAGATTGAAAAATATACTTTCATACAAGCCAATTGAAGGTACATTTATCTAGTAAGTTGATCCATAATTGATGTCGATACCTAATTGCAAGATTCAACACATATCTTTTCCAATATCTTCTTGCTCATAAGAGATATGCTTTAACAACATTTAATGATGTTCCTATAACACATATGGCTGATTGAAAACACGATACATTCATCAAGCATGAGTTGCCATGTTCACATCCATGACTACATCCATTGCATGTAGTAACCTTAATACTCCATTTAAATAATTATCATTTTGCCTGTAATAAATGTATAATTGTACTAAGACATGGAAAACTTGTCAATTGATGATTATTAAGAGTTTATCTATACTTCAGAACTTAGTAAACAATATTATTAAGTCCATTTGACTGGTTTTATTACAGCTGAATAGGATTTGCTTTGTTGATATTCATAAGTTAATAATTTAAGCTTTAGCATTTATTTCTGATTATTATATTTTATATAATACTTAATAGAAAAATTTGCATATATTCTCTTTAGTGCCAAAATGCTTTGAAAATCCTAGCATTATTGCCTGGATGGCAAACAATTTTCACAAAATGACTAGGGTAGTCAAGAATTTTTTAGGAAAGTTGGACTTAAGACAAAAACAATCCATAGGTCATTCAAGATGCAAAGTGATAATTTGAAGCTTATGAATGAGAGTGTCATGAAGATGAAATATAACATGCATAATTCCATTTACATGAATACAGAGTTACAAAAAAATATCTATATCCAAAGGATGAGCCTTATGCTCTCAAAAGCAAGAGTAATAACATGGTCAAGCTGTTACACCCCAATTTCGTTTTACAAATTACTTTTAACTGTTGACATTAAAATGTGTTTTGATATCTGATGATTATTATATGTTATTCAACATTTTGATGAGATTAAATGCAATGCAATGTATTTTAATTTTAACGATAATTATTATTGTTTAATCAAGAGTATGATAATGTTGTGATTAATAAAAAGCTAACTATTTGATTGGATTTCTAAGTGAAATGCAGGACCAGTTTGTTACCCTCCAAAGGGAGAGGGAGAGTATCACTGAAGAGAGAATTATACACTTTGAAAATAACAAGTTAATGCCAATTGAGTTAAAGAACACACTCACGTAGATCTACCATAATCCTATCATTGAGTCAATTATTGTGATTTGTCTTAGTTGGGTCAAGTCGAGCTGAAGGGTTAGGTTTAACCTTGACGAGTCTTGGTTTGTTCAATCTTGATAAAGAAAAATAAAGTGATATATGTTTATGAATCAAATTGTTTCATCGATTTGCCAATCTCATTTGTTTATCAAGTCAAATGACTATCATTAGAAAGTGTTAAATAAAAATATATATATAATATGTATAAGTGTGTATCTATATATATATATAAGAATTGAGTATATATATATATATATAATTCATTTGTGATCGGGTGTATATATACACATATATATAGATAAATAGAGAAATATAAATAAATATACATATTACATATAATATAATAGTTATATTGTTGGCAGAATTAACCATTCTTGTAAAAGCATGTAATAAAGTAATTTAAAATTATTAATATGCCAGCCCTATGGGGCATATAAGCCTCCATTGAAGGCTTGAATAAAGGCACATTTTATGGCATTAAAGCCAAGGTTATGGCCATTAAAGAGACGCATCATTTCTTACTGCTTCTCAAGCCACTAAGTGGCAGTTACAACTGTCTTTGATTGCATTTTAAACAACCACTGTTTGAGCCGTGTAAAGGTGGCAAAATAATCTGTTAGTTGAGCCCCCTATAGAGGCATTAGCTACTATTTTTGGCATGATAATCAATATGTTATGGGGTGCCAAGCATTAAAGAATCAGTTGGTAATTAAAACCAATGGATTTTGAGGAAGTTGCAAGCTTAAGCAAAAGGGAAAAAGCATTATCATTATTCATTATTGGCAGCTCAATTTTAGAGAGTAGCGATAGGCACTAAGAGAGTTCTTATCTTATCATTATTCACCTTTGAACTCTTGTGAGGAGAGCAAGGACGGATATATCATTGGCACTAGTTTTCATTCTAAGTTTTGGGGTTTTTGGGAGAGAGCAGCGACCGTGAAGAGTAGAGGCAAAGAACAAATCATTTCCTATCATTCTCTTTGTGCATTGTTAATGTTTCTTTTCTCATGCTTTCTAAGAACGATAGTCAATTAAAAAGCAGTAGCATTGGATTGTGCCATTGCAGAAAGCTAGTGGTTATTTGAAACATACATTCAGGCAGTGATATATATGTGTTTTGAGCTTAGTTGCTGTGTGTTTAAGTTTTATATATGTTTCATATATAGACTCTATTCTCTATTTTGAACGGAGAGATCTTAGTTTGCCGTTAGTTGGTATTTCTAAAGGAATTTTGCCAACAAAAATCTGAGTTTCATCATCAGCAAGCTGAGTTTTCTTAGGAAAACTGTGGTCATCACTGTGACTGTGATTTTTGGAGCTTCAAAAGTGCAAAGCAAAGAGTAACTCAGGCATGTTTTAATACTTATTATTTCTGTGTAAACTCGTAGTTTCATTCTATAATTTTCCAGTTTTAAAAAGAGAAAGGATAGTTGTTCATTTTGAAGAATATTATAAGTTAAAACAAAGAAAGATTAATCTGATTTCTCCAGTTTGTAACTAAAATTTAGTTAATCTTTCTTTCATTCTGAGATGAACAATAGAGTAGAAAGCAGTGTTCCACGGGGTTTCGGGGACAGGGACGGGGACGGGGACGGGGGGTTGGCAGGGGACTGATTGGGGACGCGGGGATAGGGGGTCTAAGTTTGGGGGCGGCGGGGGGTGGCAGGGTGCTGAAATACATATAGTACTAGAAAAAATAGTTACAAAAAGATGTATAAGTATAAGAATTATACATCTTGGAGACAACTAGGAGTCCCCTAGACATCTTGAGGACACCCCAACGTCCTCAAAGTCCTCACGACATCTTGGAGACAGCGACACTTGTGGTAGGATGGTGGTGGGCTGGCGGGGGGATGTCCCCCCAAAGTCCGTAAGTCTCTGAGACATCCGCGTGTAGGAAACATGCGGTTCTTTTTTTTTGGGGGGGAGGAGTGGGGGGGGGAGGGGACGCATCCCGGTGGAACACTGGTAGAAAGTTACTTCTCTGCTGTGTTAAATTCAAAGATTTATTTAATTTTCTTAGAAAGAGAATAATTTCAGGTTGTTATATATATATATATTTATGAAATATAGATAAAAACATATATGTATATATATATATATATATATAGATATTTATATTAAGATTATGTCAAGGATATTTTATGCTATGTGATTATGAAATTAAGAGATAAACTAGATGCTTTCACTGCTGAGTTAACTAGATGTAGTCAACTTTATAAATCTGATTTGTTGAAAGTATTTCAAACACTCCATCATAGTATTCTTTTGAACAAAAGAAGTGGTATTTTATACCATAATATAAATAGCACTATTATTGAGTTCTTGTGCATATAAACTAAGTCATAGGATTCGCCAAATTTCGGCCCTGAAGTTCGAAATTCAGCAAACTTAAAAGAAAACCTAAAAATTTGTTCTAGTTCGCCTAAAAATTCATACAGCAATGAGGCTTAATTTTTTCCATCAGAACATTAATCTTCGCAACTCTCCTCCTCGTAGACGGACTAATCTACAACCAAATCGATGATTGATTGCAGCAGATAGGATATTTCAAGAAGAATAGCTGGAATGAATTGGTCCTTCCTATCTGTCGATTCCTCATTGAACAACAAACAACTATCTATTCCCGATCGAACTACTTCACGCACTTGAATATCTACGACACACAACACACACATGCATCCAAATAGAGGAATAATACGCAACTGAATCAATGATTGATTGCAGCAGATAGGACGTTATCCAGGGAAAGAAAGTAGTCGAAGCCAGAGATATGTGTTAAATTCGAATCAAAATAATTGATAATGTCAAGTTCAACGATTGCTTTTATTTTAGTTTTTGCTTAAAATAAAATTTGAGTTCTTTATATTTTGTTTTTTACATTAAGTCTTATTTGTTTTATAATTCTTTTGTACTCAATATTTTTAAACGTTTAAATTAGATTTTTATTATAATATAATTATTATTTAATATTTATTTTTTTGATATATTAAAATGGTTGTAAGGGGCCAATCCTAAATTTACATTGAACCAATCTCATGCCAAAAAAACAAGCAAAACAAGGAAATTACAAAAAAACCAAGCCTTATGCCTTTGCCACTGAATCCACTTCACCGCTTACTGTTGTCAGTCCTCCATGTTGTTCGTTCGTTGTCTCCACACTCCCACTGCCCGCAACCGGGAGAGCTAGCAAAACCTCTGTCCCAAGCGTTATGTGGGTCATGGTCAACTCCTTCAGCAGGGTAAATGCAACCCATCACCTTGGTTGTCCTTGTTGCCTCCTCCGCATCCCCGCTCTAAATCAAATAAGGCACCCATGGCCCATTGTAGGGGAGGGTAAGTCTCGTCCAAATTCCTCCCTTTGGGCGAAGGCCCAAACCCACAACCGCCATCCCCAGGTAGTGCTCCATCCCATGCGCCAGCTTGCTCTAACTAATCGTCACATTAGCCATCTGACAGAATCCTTACTCTCTTGGGCTTGGAGCAGCCAAGCCATGAAGATGGAGAAGAGATCAGAATTTACACAGTAGTGATAAGAAGATTTGAGCCCCTTTGTGCCCAAAATCCGCTTCACCGTCTCCAAAATGTCAATGTCCTCTGCATTAAAGACTCTATGAAGCCTCTTGTCTGAAACTACTCTTCTGAAGGCCATTTGCCTCTCTTTCGGTCCAAGACTTATTATTCTCTCCATCTTCCAACGTCGTTGCAGATTGAGAGCCGAAGGGGGGGTGTTGATTTAAACACCCTTGGCCATCATTCTCCACCATCTGTAGTAAACTTGCTAACACCGTATTTACTACCCACGGTCGATGGAGTTCCCAAATCATCCTTCTTGTCGTCTTTTGCACAAATTAACATATTATCATTAACACCTCACTATCACATTCTCATTATTACAATCAATCGCCATTTTAGATAGTTTATTCTGCTTTAGTAATTCCTTCCCGATATATATGTGTCACCTTAAAGTCTTCAAACTTCTCTAAATATTTCAAAATTTGATTCAAGCATTTGTCTAATTTCCAATTCAGAGTTGCACCTTTGTGGATTGCGTTTATCGTTATCAGCGAATCTCCCTCTAGAAATATCTTTGTGAAACCCAAATGATTGATAAGTTAGTCTCATGCCACACTGCTTGCATTTTTGCTTCGTTGGTGGTGCCAATTCCCAATCGTATGGCCTTCTCGGCCACAATTTTTCCTTCATGATCCTTGATAATACATCATGCCCCTGTTAGGCCAAGGTTACCCCCCATTGCGCCATCAAAATTCACTTTCACCCACCCCTCATCCGATGGATGCCATTTTACATCTCTTCGTGAATTTGCAATCTGATCAACCCGACAACCCCATAAACAAGGTATTATTTAATGTATTTATTATTTATATATTAATATTATTTAAATTATATTTTTAATATATTATATTATAATATAATCTTTTTAGTAATGTATTCAAAGTTAGCATAACATAGTTTTATTTTTATTGGTTTATTATTTAAATATTAAAAAGAATCAAATTTATAGAAGGCAAATTTAATGGCAAAATTTTTTTTGAATTTTTTTCCTTCTCGAATTTCATCCAAATTGAATTCGAACCTTGCGACACAGCATAGAACCATGAAGAAAAAACATAGAAAATCTGAGCTATTTTAAAAGAAGAAGTGATAGTTTTATTATTGTTCAATAATATTATATTTTACTTAATTGACAAGTAGTCAAGAACCTAAATGTGAGACCAAGTGTCTCAAGCCAATGACATTGTTGTTATCATTGTAAATTATTTGTGCATGAAAATAGGAGAGTAGTTTACTCTCAAGGTTTAAGTGCAAATACTTGAACAAGTGGCAATTGCCAAGTCCCAAGATGTTACGAGAATGTAACATGAGTGTTCAAAGTCAAGAAACATATCCATCTTAGTTGTTTACCAACTTTAGTAAGTTATTATTTTATGATTGAGTATCCTTATGAAAGGTCAAACAAGCAAGTCAAACAATCAATTATGTGTTAAACCTTAGGCCAAAGTGGTTTCCAAGTCGAGTTAGAGGTGTGTGAACTTACAACTTCACTTCCTAAGGAAGTGTTTGATATGTTTCATAACTTTGGCCAAAGTAATGCAAAAGTCTCTGCTTGCTTTAGTTGGTTCACCTTTTAAAGTATTATTGTATTATTTAATGGTCATCTTAGCCTTTAGTCAGCTTTTAGTATCTTTTCGTTCTTTGTTTTTGTGAATGTCTATTTCTTTTTAGAAACATCATCTTGAATTGTATTATTTAAGGAGCTTTCATCTCCTTTGTAAATATTGAATATCAATTATCATTTTATCATCATAATCCAGATTGCATATCCAGTCAAATTGGTCATACTTAGTTAGAGATATCTAAAGTTGTATGGTTGATTGGTTATGTAGGACACAACACTAGAAACTCAAATGGCATACTTGTGGGTTCTTTAGTCTATACTCTTCGCGTAGGGTAGGGCCACTTCCAATTGGAAGGTGTGCGGGGGACCATTGGTCTATGGTTGGAGGTAAAGCACTCGGGTGATGCTCTACCTCTTTTAGACGACAACGTTGAGGCTTGTGTAATAGAAGCATTTTCCAAATGTGGAAGACTTGACTTTGTATCATTATTGTATTATGTAAACTTGTATACTTGAAATTATTACATGTATGACTTGTAATTGTAAATTTATTATCTTTTCTTTCAACTTGAAATTTAATATAGTTCAATTTCAAAAGTTGTAGTATACATTCATATTTGATCATGTGCAATTAAAGATGTGGGAAAATGAAAAATATTTTACTATCCTATTTTTAAGCATATGCTTGTATTTACTTCTATGGTAAAAACCTAAGTATTTACTTTGTAGTATGAGTGAGTATGTTACACAAACTCTCTAACATTGAATTGTTTAAGGATTACTTAAGGATGAACTTGTCTTACTTTTACAAAGCAATGGGATGTGACAATGACAAAGCACTTGATGAAACCACACACACCCATCACCTCATAATCTAAGATTTTGTAAGATACTTATCGCATGCAATCATGGAGAATCAATGGCATACAAGAGAAATCTACACCAAAGAAGTTTAGGCACCATTCTCCTCTTTGTTTCCTATATTTGCATGCACATATCAAGGCTTGGCCCAAGAGGCTAGAGGTAGTGAAGTATGCAAAGGATAACAAAACAAAAGATGTAATACAAAAAACCCTTCAGCTTTGGAGTCCACACATGCACAAACATTACATCAAATCACAAAAAGTTTGAGGACTACTTTGTGAGCCCTTTGTAGAAGATCATCCTCGACAAAGAAAAAGTAAGGTTTGGATTTGTATCAATAAAAAATTTATAAGATGTTCACAACAAGTCTTGATTCTAAGTCCTATACATAATTGAGTCAACTAGCAGTTCCACTCTAATTGTACTTAAATAAGTGTCTATGGATCCAAGGCATCACCTATTGCAATACCCCTACATATCTCATTGAATCTTATTCATTTAGAGTTTATTAGGTGGTTGGGGTCTATTGATGAAGATTCAAAGTAGCAAGAAAACAAGCTTTGATGACTTCTTCAATAGGGCTTGGAGAATTTACAATTGGGCATAGATGCATCCTACAAGTAACAACTCAAATTTTGAAACAATTGTGTATGAGGACACAATAACACAAAAGGCATGATCTAGAAATATTCATAGCAACCAAAACAATTGCCATGGGCCAAAAAAGTGAGGATGCCCATTACTTCTATGAAATTGAAGATATCACAAGAGATTGTGTTGATTATACAATAATAGTAGAAAGGATGTTGATTTGGGAAATATTCAGAGCAATAGAGACCAAGAAGTTGAAAACGGATCCCTTCTACCTTGGTGCATTACAAGAAACTAATAACTCCATCCTAAAGATGGATGTTGTTATCAGGGACTTATACTATAACATTGATCTTACCAAAGAGGAGAAGAAACAAATGGTCAAGGGAGATGATGACTAATGGTTATAATGAAGAGTCTCTACAAAAATTGGAGATTGGTTTTGTTTCCCAAGCTCCTTAGACTAGAATAAGAATAGCATCAAGCAAGGAAGTGGAGGCTAGATCTAGCACAACACAAGGTGGAGTAGAGAATAAAGAGACGCAAACAAAACAAGTTGAAGATGAAGTTGAGAGAACCAACCCCCCAATCGTGGGGGAAGCCTCGCCACATGAGAGACAAGCAAGTATGGAGATCATCCATATCCCTAAGATCCATGAGTTGTAAGATAAAAGGTCCAACAAACACTAATTGGTGATGATGAATTCATCAAAACTAAGGAGTTTTAAAAATATCGTTTTAGCCTATGGTTATCAAAAGAACAAGGGAGGCTAAGGTTAACTAAGGAAGCTAATGAAGAACAAGGTGACACAACTAGAATTGGATTCAAACCCTCCTCTAAAGTAACAATTCATCTTGACAACCTAAACTAAGGAAGAAAGATTGTAAAGATTAGTGGTTGCTTAATGTTGCCTAGATGGGGCATTGCTCAAGCAATGGCCATTCTTGTTGTTGCCTATATAGGATATTGCTCAAGCAATGGCTCTTCATGATACGATGCAACATTATGACAACTATGAGATTTTAAGCAAAAAAATTAGCTCTATGGACTCTACCAAGTACTTCCACAAGTCTAAGTTCAATATAAATAGGTAGATGTTGGCTACATGGTTGTAGATCCACCACACGGTAAGCCTGGGAATGAATCGGCATGTAGAGATTTAAAAGGGCCATTACTTGTACTTAAAGTAGGACATATGTAAATTGAAGACTTCGCAATGGTTGTTTGGGATTATACCAAATTCAAACACTACAATTTCATGAAGGTACTTGATCATAAGACATTAGAACAAAAGAATTTGATGCTAAGAAGGGAGATCTAGGTCTCGAGGCAGCCCTCAACAAAAGAGATGAAGATATCTAAAGGATAAAAGTTGTATAAGCAAAATCCCTTTCTTCTCCAATTCAAAGTACACAACCACATCTATTATCATTCTTTGCACTATGCCCATCCTTGTCAAGTCGCAGTCTATAGGACTACATAGGCAATTAGACAAAACAAGGTATAGGGTCGAGCAACTCAATGAAGAAATGTGAATTTTAAATTAATAGAATAAGCAGCTACTAGCTGAGCAAAAGCCCCTAAAGACTCATTTTAAGAGGAAAATGTTTGATCATCTAGTGCAAAGAATTGGGGAGATTGAAGCATTAACTAAATCATTGTAGGTTATAATAAGGACAGCCAAGAAGGTCTCCAATCAACAAGAAGATGCCTCCACCCAATCAGCAAATACAAAGAATAAGTGGTTTAGATTTTGGATGATTACTAATGTTGCCAATAAAGTAAAATGAGAAATGGAAGATAACATCCGGGAGAAAGAGTACCCTTTTGTGCAACAACTCAAAGACTCCCTATGTAATAAAAGACAAGATGGAGGCCTTCAAATGCATGATCAATGCTACAATGGTTGGAAAATGGATCGTTGAGAAATAAAGCAAAATGATGAAACGATATTCAACCCTTAATTCATATTTTTCGGTAAAATATAAACAAGGGTGATCTACCTAACTTTGGGAGGTAAATAGCGCTCTTAAGGGGGTTATTTCCTTGAAGCTTCATGCTAAAAAGTTCATTAAAAGAACTACATCAATTGCAAAGGCATTATTGAATGCATCTAGCATTGTTTGTGGACTTCCCTTCAAACCCTTAATGGGAAAACATGGTGACAGTTTTTGCATGAGTGACCCCAAGCTTGACAATTTTGTCAATATTCTTTGCATTTTTTTGTCCTCAATTTTGTATTATTATATTTGTTTGTCTCCTTCCTTGTAATAAAGAATCTTGTACCTTGCATAGGCACATCAAATATCTATGCTGACATACTTTGTAACATACCATCCATGTTGCTTTGTGTGTACACATGTATGTATACCCATACTTGGGACTCTAAAGATTGCAAATGTGTGTCTCACTGTGTCTTTTTGTTTCCTCGATATCCATTTTGATTTTAAGCAATGGGAAAGCTCACATGTGAAAGAAATAAAAGGAACAAAAGTCAATCACCCATTGGGTGAGCACTATCTCATCAAGCTATGAATAGAAATTTGCCCCTTAACTCTTGATTTTTATCCTCTACTTTTGGTATTTGGATGCCAAGGGCTTGTTTTGTCTCGTAAATGTTGAGTTTTTAGCTCAAATAGGAACTTCCACACAGGTTCAATGTGAACGTGCGGAAAGAGTTCAAGTGGTTCAAGTTATTCGATTATGCATTTCATTTTTGGTGTAAAGTGAATGTCTTTTATTTAGCTAAATAAGTCTAAATAAAGTGTGGATAATCACTTAGACTTATCTTCCATCTCACCCTTATAAGTGATAAGGATGTTTTTTGTGATTAAAGCTGATTTTTCGTAGATTAGATTTTTAGCTAAATTAGTATAAAGATAGGAGCAAGATAGAAAGATTATGACATATTGAGTACAGTGAATTTTCGTGCAACTGTGAGTAAAATCAGTTGTGGAGGTTGCCTTGTAAGTTTTTTGAAGGAATGAAAGACTAAATTGAAGGCGTAATTTACTAATTATCTATGTATGCTTCAGCATTTTGAATTTTTTATCGTTCTATGATTAATGCAATGTTAAGAGTATAATTTTGTTTATCTAACATTAGGCCATTAGTCATCTTGATAGAAATTTTCCTTTAGCAATGAGTCGTATTGCCATAAGTCTTACATTGCCTATATAGATCTAAACATTCTCACTGAAGTACTTGTGAAAAAAATTCACTACACATGAATTCATGGATCACACAATATTTTAGGCTTATAAATGTGTAAATGCCCCCTTTAATTAATTTAATACTTTGCCCTCCCCAATATGAGTGTAGAGCAAGTAGCCTAACAAGATAGCATGCTCTATTTGGATATCGCTTGTAGTTTTCCCCTTTGGATCAACAATTAATGATTGCTCTCTCTTTTGGCAATCTATAAATATGTGTTTTCCCTCTCTATAAATATATTTGGGTTCATTAATCAATATGGAATTTCTACTTCCATGCCTTAACAACCCGCCTTAGAGAGAGTCCTCAATCTTGAAACTTTATGTGCGATTCCTATTTATGATCTCTCCATCTCTTGTCCCAACGCATTTGGCAATTGGACTAAATGTATGAAATTGATCAAATAATCTCAAAAGTCATATTGCCATAAGTCTCAAATTACCTATATAGATCTAAATGTTCTCACAGAAGTACTTGTGAAAAAAATTCACTACATATGGATTCATGGATCACGTAGCATGTTAGGCTTATAAATGCGTAAATGCCTACTTTAATTAATTTAATACTTTGCCCTCCTCAATATGAGGAATGTACAGCAAGTAACCTAGTAGGACAGCATGCTCTATTTGGATCTTGCTTGTAGTTTTCCCCTTTGGATCAACAATTAATGATTGCTCTCTCTTTTGGCAATCTATAAATATGTGTTTCCCCTCTCTATTATCTTTGGGTTCATTAATCAATATGCAATTTCTACTTCCATGCCTTAACAAACTGCCTTAGAGAGAGTCCTCAATCTTAAAACTTTGTGTGTGGTTCCTATTTATGATCTCTTTGTCTCTTGTCCAAACGCATTTGGTAATTGGACTAAATGTATGAAATTGATCAAATCATCTCAAAAGTAATTTATCTTTTCTGCAATATAAGGATTCTATAGTTAATGGATGCTAACCTTTGTGAATCTATTTGAAGTAATCTTAAAGAAATATTTGCACTACTCCAAGGACTTTATATTTTGTAGACCCATTTATTTCAAACTCTAAGTGTCGATATTATGATGAAGGCTTTGTTAGATGTCATTCATATTTTTTATTTAATTAAGGTTTTGATCTACACATAGGGTAAATTGATGGACAAGATTGCTAGTGAAATCCAATTGGGCATTCTTGAATTAGAAGTCTTGTTTGCCTACAAATTTGTTTAGCTCTTATATAAGTCATCCTAAAGAGAACCTTTCAAACACCCCCATGGCATTACAAAGCCAAAAGTGAGGAGGAGAGCCATATATTTGAGAGACTAGTTTACTTTTGTGCCTTCGTGAAAGATTAAGGTAGGGTAATGATCCCATGTTCCATAATCATCCATTCTGATATATCTTGAGGTGCAAGACAAGATCCAATAAGCGGGTCAACACCAAATGGAAGCACAATTCTCCAAGATAAGTATCTTGAAATCCAAAGCTTGGCCAAAAATGAGCACATTTACTTGGCTTCCTTTTAGGATTAATATATTAATCACAATGCATGATGTAGAAGCAATGAAGGGACCACAAATCATATGTTTGCCAATTTTACTCTATCAGGTTACATATAGAATCAAATTTGCTCCAACATAATCCTTCCTAAGAAAATTATTGGTTGCTTTTGAGAGTAGTATGATTTTAGGGTAAAATGTAATGTCCCCTAATTGGGAATGCCATAAATTTTCCCTCATTCCTCAATTTCCAAATAAACAAATGGGTTAGAGAATACCTTTCACCTGATTGAAGCCCTGCAAACAGATTAGAAACCATTCACCACAATAATACTGATTAGGAGATTATCATAATTAAACATCAGTAAATTCAAGACAGAATTATTAATTCAATCATAAAGCACTTTAATATCTTTGGAAGGCTCAACCATAGGAGAGCATGGGAGAACGTGACTTTGATGGGGTGTCTCGGATCCTATACCCTAGGCCCAATAGCGGATATACCATCCCTCTTGGCCTCATTGGCCAATGCCATCCATATGAGGTGGTCTACCCAGTGAGGTGTCCCCTTTCCGTTATCCCCTCATCTTGCCAACCATTTCCCTCTCACTATGATTGGACTTCTTGTACTGATTCACCCTAATGGAGGGGTGAGGTTACAAAGGGTGCCCCGAAAGCCCATCTCTCCTAAGCCCAAAGCGTAGTACCTTCTATACCCCCTTGGCCTCCTTGGGACTACCTGGTCCCCCATCTCAAGGTGGCATACCTAGGAGAGTGCCCCATCACCATACCCCTCTTGTAATCTCAATCTCCTCTATCATGGCTAAAACATTTAAGACATATGACAAACAAATATTATTCTAATATTTACTGAAATAAGAAAGCAGTCATAACAGCAATGTAACATTGGTACCTCAAACATCTAATTAAACAATCACAATCACTTATATTAAATTGTACTGCAACTACATTATTGTAAATCAGATTTCATACCACCGACTCAAGAAATCAGACTGCTGCGCATGTGCCAATTAATTAATTATTTCTGCCTTAGAGGGTGCATTCCTCTATTTTCTTTTTATCAATTTATCTCATGCAAATGATTGCTGGTCTGAAATTACCTCTTCTCCAATTGATGCCTTTTGCTTTGGAGAGACTCTCCTTTAATACCATCAAATAGGCAAGGGGCATAACTCTTCATTTCACTCATTTACCAAGGGATGTGATCCTTTATTACTAATCGTTGCAATTAAGAGTATTTAATTTAGTTAATATTATCTCTTAATTGAAATCGTTGTTTGCCTTTAATTATGATTACTGCATTTAAACTAATCACTCTCCTTTAATCTGAATCGCTGGAGGTTGGCCGGCATTCTTTGTTCTTACCTATGCCATAAGAAGGGAGTCAACCTAAATGGTTTGACTTGTTGTGGGGTGATCGCTGCCCTTAATTATGCTTAGTCATCCTGCCTCTAATAAAATCATTGCTTAATCTCTACTCTGCAATATTATAATCGTTGCTTCCCTTCTAAACATCATCGCTGCATGCATAGGCAATTTTAACCTTGGTGATTAAATCTTGATCGGTGCCTTTATTAATTACTTTCTGCACTTTATAGTATCTGATAATTACAGTCTTTTGATCGCTATCTATTCCTCCCCTTCCTCATTAACCTAGGCAACAAGCAATTATTTATATATGCTTATTTCTTTGATATCAAGGCATGGTTGACCAAAAGAAATATTTATTTATTTGTATTTCAAATATGGACGGCCTAGACTTGGTGTTGTAATTTGCGGGGACATGACATAAAAGCTCCTTCTCTTTTCACAAGGTTAAACCAATTCATACAAGCTACCTAAGTTTGATTATCTAGTAATTGTGTTCTAGTGTAATGGTTAAATTTTTGTTCAAACATGGCTCCATCCATGACATATTTGGGGTTAGGTGATAGAAGAAAAATGACTATCGTTTGGTTCAAGGTTGTTTAGTGAATAAATTCTAAGGAAACTATCTTTACCATGTTTAGTTGGAACTTTGGAGGCTACACCCCCCAACTCTTGCCCAATGATGCAGATAAGCAACATGATAGAGATAGCAAGTGATCTTCCCCCCCTATTGGTCTTTAAATTGTACAATAACAGAGTTGTCTTTGCAAAACCACAGCTTAGGGATTGAGTCTATTAGTAGAAACTAAATGGGGAGCCAATATATTGTCAAAACCTACATGTGGTTTGGTGCATGGAAAGCCTATGAATAAGGTGTTCATTGCCGAATTGTAGAAAAAGAATCTATAATTCTTGCAATTTCTTTGAAATCTAAAAAAAACAGACACCAAATGGTTGCTAGCTCTACTCCTTGGCAATGAATATTTGCAACCTTTATGATAATCTAAAGCTATTTGTATTAACTATCAACCAAGAGAGAACAACATGGTTGTGTAGAGGAGGGAATTTGCTACCCTCAAGATGATGAGATCTCAAGGAGCAAATTATCTCTCAACTACCTCAATTGACACGGCTCAAGTGAACTAGACACGAAGAAATGTGAGTTTTGACAGAGTACGGAAGTTATTTGGACCTCTCGAACATCAAAAACCGAAAGTGTAGGGTACAGAGGCCTTTTGGACAGCCCGACAAGCTCTATGTCTAGGACTAACACGCAATTGTCGAACGACATCCTGTCCCGTACAAACAAAAAATAAAAAAAAAAAAGTCATCACAAGAAAACTCAAAATACCCCACAAAAGGTTTTGGACGTAAAAGGGGTGCAAAATACAAATGTGCAGCGAATATAAAATGATAGAAATAAAGATATTAAGTGCAACTTGGGTGAAAAGGACAAAGAGATGTTTAAGATATCACCAAAAATGTTTAATAAAGTCCAAGCTTTCTCCAAGTAGTTCTTCTATTTGCACCTACACACGCAAGACCAAATAGAAAGGTTTGGATGGTTGTATAGGAGTTTGTCATAGTCATCCCCCCGTATTGGTGTTTCCACCTCCACGGACAGCCTTAGACGAGATAATGGAAATAGACATAAAATGATAAAGAGAACAATATGCTAACAAAATAGATTATATGCTTTAATGAAAAGACTTGAATAGTTACCACTCCCAAGCACAGAAGCTAGGTAGCTTGCTAGTTTAGTGAGGAAGTAACGAGAACCTCCAAGGCGACAATGGCACCTTTACAAGATAAGCTCATGTTTGCAACAATGGAGTTTACTCTAGAAGTTATAGAAGAGTCCTTCAAAAAATTATGATGGAGAATGTTGTGAATGCTCAAGAAGTATTGTAGAATGGTGAAGAATGAGAGAAGAGAGAGTTGTGTATGTGTTCCAAGAGAGCCAAATTGAATGAATTTGATCCTCAAGAAAGAGGGACTTTTTTGGTTCAAATGGCCTGCCCAAGCGACTCCCAACAAGGTTGCAAGTTGGTAGAGGCATTACACTACCAAAACACAACAGGTGTAATGTCTCAACAGCCAACTCTGTCATGGATTTTCACAAGATGCGAGCATAGCTCGCAGACGTCTTCATCAACCTATGATAAGGTCGCACTTCAACAGTCAAGGAACTAGGCATGCCAAGTGGCAAAAGATTGTTTGGATTGAATAAGAGCATAATTATCTTAATTTGTCTAAAGGGGAAGGCGTATGCAATTTGAAATTGCATAGGAAGAAATTTATGACATTACAAGTTGCTAATGTCTTGATAAAAGTTGCTTTGACAATCCTAACTTGATAGGCTTGGGACAATAGTAAATTGACCTAATATGGCTAAGGGAGTTAAAGTTGCTCTCCCATCTATTATTAATATTTAGAAGACGTTGTCTTGAATACTCTAGAGCCTACGACATAAAATAATGTGGGGGAACACAAGTTCTAGGAAAAGATTTCACAGAAAATTTCACACATTAGCAAAACATTGGTAGCATATACTTCACCTCACACTTGTTTATCTAACAATTACAAGAGTGGTATCCAATAAAACCCTCCTTAATTATTTTATTATCTCCTCTAATTTCAAATATTGTCACCACTTACTATTTCTAATCTACTCCCATCATCCAAGATAAGTTTCATGAGAGTTTGATGGATTCTCAAGCATAAGAAGAGGATGGTGAGACCTATCCTTGAAGTGCTCTATAAAAGATAATTGTGAAGGACTATTTCATATACTTTCCCTTAAAAAGAGGGTGCCCAATCTTGAAATATGAGGGGTAGAGGGAAGGCAAGGCAGTTTGTCACAAGGAAAAACATAAGGATTTTAAATACCTATCAAAAAATAAGGAAATTGTCCAAATATTTGAGGAATCGAATGCACAAATCTATGTCTTATTATCTCATCATTTTAGCTTTGAAATGTGCCATAAAATATTTGGACTCTACAACAAGAGGTACTCTTAAGGACCCCCTATATGCCAAAACCTTGGCTACTAATGTCATTGAAGATGGTAGGATTTTTCAAGCATCAATATTCAAAACAATAATACTTAACACTACAACCATACAAACACAATAAATTTCATATCCAATGGAAACTTAAAATACACATATTTTTGCAATGACAACTATCAAGATGAAAATAAACAATGAACAAAAATGAAATGGAGAAAAATAGCTGAAGTTCACAACTTGGAATTTCTAATGGGAAAATTCTTTCGAGTAAAAATTCCAGCCAAAAATTTGTGCTACTCACTAAAATAACTGAACAAAGAGATTGTAAATACAATGAGACTTTTTGCACCTTAAAGTTCTCCCACCAAATTTTGAAGGAATAAACAACATTCCCACAATACTCCCTGCATAAAATCTTCTATTGTACTCAAACAAAGCCAACATTTAATAAATAGACCATAAGGAGTATCCAACCAAGCATCCACTTGTGAACACACAACGTGGGAATCCAAGTCATGGTACTCTCAACTTCAATAGTTCATTTTCACTTACATGTAGCTCCCTATTTGTAATAGATTCTCTTACAAGTTCCTTTTGTAAGTCCTATCATCCTTCTCTTACAAAGTAACTTACATGTTATACCCAACATTCCAAGTGGCGAGTTGTGTCAATCAAGTAATCTTGTGGATTCCTCAAAGGGTAGCACCCCCTTCAAGGAGGAGCCAAAATTACTCAATATAAACATTAAAATATTATATGTCTACAAGATGTACAACCCATCTAACCAAATATCCTAACAAAAGAATGTCAGGCCAAAGGGGCCAAACTTCTAAAAATGGCAGTTGGTGGGAATAAGAGTCATTAAGAAAATGCAAGTGGATGTAAAGAATGTTTGTGAGTTAATTTGTAATCAGCTAAACTGTATCCTTTATCTTGAGAAAATGGACAAGCTCCAAGCTAACATAATACAAAGTTTGCAAGGAAAGGTTGTTAGATGACCATAGTTACCCAAAGACTTGTAGCCTAACCTTGGTACTCATCTTCCATATCAATAGCACATCCCTGCCTCAAAGACACGTATGGAATTGACTCCAAAGATTACAAGACTTCAAATGATAACTTTTATGTCTCTATATATCTATTGGAAGCATCCCTTCAAAATTGGGAAATTTTTTATTGAGGTTTCTCAAATATACCATATAAATTACACGAGATAAAACTGATGTTGTCAACAAGAGCAAAAACAATTAAAGAAATACACTAATTGACATATAATTTCTACTTTCTCCATGAAAACTTTTGATTTCTTTTAAAAGAAAAACTTTTCTGAGATATATATTTGCACTTAAGTTTATAAATTTATGGAAAATACATTGAAATTCAAGGAACCCATCTGATGTTTATAAAATAATAACATTCCACTCCCAGTCTTTATTCCCATCTCCAAGTGATTATGGCTTAAAACTTTATTGTTTATGTATGACGATTATCAAAAATCAATACAATTAAATCTTTTCTTTCATTAAGATCTATTAACTATAAAATATTTTTAAAGTTTAGGCATTTTAATAGTTTACATTTTTTTAAATTGCATATTAATCGTCCAACTACTTTTTTCTAAATTTAATTTTTAAATTAAACATGTAAATATAATTTTATTTTTTGTCATCTTCAAGTACCAATCTCTATCTTTTTTTAAAATAGCATATTAATACCCTTCTTCATTTCTTTGAAAATGGTACACTAGAAACCATCCATGTCTCCCATTCAAATGGCAGTCCTTGTATACTGGAAATGTGGATTACATTACATACAAGTGGGAGATGCAAATTCAAGGAATGAGCACTTGTCTGACTCTTTCATTCCAAATCGGTGCAGTCCTTGTATACTGTGAACTGTAGCTGCCTTAAAAGTTACTGTTACATTACATTACAAGTGGGAGATGCAAATTCAAGGAAAACAACATTCAACTACCAATGAGCACTTCGGAGACCATTCATTTGTGACTCTTTCTTGAACTTAAGAGAAACCATGGATTAATGGAATCGGTGATTAGGTTGCCATAGATGTCTCCTTTCAACCCGGGCATGCCCTCCTAATAATTCTGGTAGAGCAATATGTCGAGATGTGTGGTGAATCCTCCAGGCTAATTTTAGTTTGTTTATATTTATCATTCTAGTATTTTATGACTCTGCTGAATTACGTTGATGAATGGTTTATTCAGTATGGTTTGTATTTTATCTTGCAGGTACTTACGAGTAATTGTATTAAGGGAGGGAAGTCAATGTTTTACCAAATTAAGTTGTGTAGGCGGTTTTCACTGCTCTACATTTTTTCGATGGAACTTTGGTTCTCTAGCTCTCTCTCCTCTTTTTCTTTTTCTTTTTTTTTTAGACTCCGAGGGCATCCCCTTCAGATAAACGATCATGAGCTTACACTCATCACCACTTAGTAGCCTTCTATTCAAAAAACTGTGAATTAGGAAAAACACTCATCTATTTTTCTTTTCTAGTTATAGTAATGCTCACAATCTTGAGTTCAACCTCATCACAGCAAAAGACTTTATCCCATGTATTTTTTGTTACCTTCTTAAGGGATGATCTGTGTTTGGTTTTCACAAATGCTCTACATTTTTTCGATGGAACTTGTGTGAGATACTCCGAGGGCATCCCCTTCAGCTCAGAGTCAAGGTCTAAGGGCTATTCATTCCATCAATCTTGCAAAGGGCTGAACCTTTCAACTTCACCAGTAGACCAAAGGCCCATTAATTTTTTAAAAGGATAAATATTGTGCTATAGTGTATTAAAATATATAAAATATGAGAAATTTTGTATATTTATGTAGGTTGTATGTTATTTTTTCATTTAGTTATGTATTTATTTTAGTGGAATGTCTTGCATACAATAATATGTTCATAAGTGATATTATTTTGTTTAGTTTGGTTCATAGCTCAATCTTTATTCATACTTATTTTATCTTCAATTGCACTTATCCCTATTCATTTTTCATTCCTTAGTAATTTATCTATTATTATTTGCACTAACATCTATGCATTCACTTTATGCCTCAAATTTATTATTTTATTTTAGGAATCAATTTTGTGTGATACAATGTTGACTCGATTCAACCTAACTCACGCAAAAATGAACCCAAAATTCAAACGTTGAAATTTGAATTTTAACTTTCTCACCCTTTCTACTAGCCATTGTAAGCTAACTTGGTACATGTTAGTGTGACATATTACAATGTTTTTGTAATGGTCAATTTTTGTTAACTGGAGGTAGTCCCTGCCATCTGTCATTTAACTCAATGTTATTAGCCATGCATTACAAGTTAATTTGAAGCTAAACAATGCAACTCAAAATAACATTTGGCATTCACATTCTATATTATCATATATTATCTTGGCATTCGTATGTTATCTCTAGCGACTCATTTTATCATTGGTATTCCATAGTTGTTCTATCTGGATTCGTTACTAAACAAATGCTACAAATATTTATGGGATGGGATGATTCTTGTTTTCTACCATCTTATTGATGGAATATTAGGCTTAAGGTCTAACGATTAGGATAAAGAGCATGCATTAAGTGTGATTTTATAGGTTTGGACACAAGGTGAGTTTCACCTTCATGTGTGCACCCACATGCTCCTATTATTTAGGAATAAATACAAATGTCAATTTCATGATTTATTTCATCCAACTTAATCTCATCCTAATCTTAGTGTTGTTGAACACATTCCAAGAATCTAGGAGATACATGAAATAATTAATGTTTAGGATTTGCAATTGAATGGCATCCTATTTCCAACGCACGAGTGATTTGAAGTCGCGACATATTATTCTACTTTCATTTGTGCTCCTTCAATGATTGTGGACTCTAATAGATAATTATCAGGCAATATCAAAGGTTTATTGGCTTTCATTATCAACTATAGAGGATAGGTGTTGACAATTGATTGTATTTTCCTAACCACCCCTATTTGTCAATATCACAATGCACCAAGTTTGAATGTTGACCAAATGTATGATTCACCACCTGTTATGAAGTCGTGAATCTAAGAGCCATCGCATCATGGTGACGTGAAGTCTGCTTAAAGACCAATATTAAAAGAGTCATTATTACAAGCCAAGCTAAAAATATTAAGGGCGGTCGATCAAGTGCATTAAGGATAAATTTGGTTTATTAAGGTAGTGAATATACTAAGGAGGTAAGTGATTGATATCTCAACAAGCAATAGTAACAATAATCACTTAATTAAAAGTCATGTCCCTTTAAGTGGACATTTCTCTTCAGAGAGAAATGTCTTGTCTATTTAGGAATTAAGATATAAAAGATGATAAGAAATGAAGATTAGAGGATCATAGAATATTGTTGCAGATTTATATTCTTAAATTCAAATATTAAAAAGTGCTCTTAAAGAGCCTCGATCAGTCTTGGAGAGGATGGCATATAATCCACCAATTACCAGGTCGAGGGCTGCATGATCAAGCGGATAACACTCAGATATAGTGCCCAAGTAGAATGCATGGTTTCAAGTTCATACATTAGAAACAGTGATTCCATTTCCATGTCAAATTTCCATTACTGAATTAATAGTTGAATCAGCTATCATCATCCAAAATCTATATCAAAAAAGCAACCTCATAATATCTTTTTCTATTTATATGTAACCATCCAATAACATGGACTAATATGAATTCATTGGATTATTATTGCTCCTTAAGCAAATCAAAGTGTAATTACATAACTAGTTTACATTCATCTTAAATGCATTGGTTCATTAGCATATTTTGATATCTTAAGATTGAAGACATACAATTCTACGATTTGTTATTATTTGACAACATATTTACATTGTCAACCAAATGAAATTAAATCATAAAAAAAATAAATCTTGGGAAAGGGTTATTATAGTGGTATCAGAGTTGGTGAACCAGCTAGCTTGTTGGGGAAAGTCATAATTCAAATTATGATATCGAAAGCATGGCACAAAAGGATAGGTAATGGTTAGTAAAAGAATTACAAGAAGATAGTAACAAGCTTGACAATCAACACCAATCAAGAAATTATATCTTCAACACCTTGAATGAACTAGAGGGATATTTGAGTTTAGTGGGGCACTCACCTTCAAATTCATTACAGCTAACTCTTGTTCCTATAGTAAACTCTTTAAGGCAACCAAAGTTGTAAAGCATCCTGATAATGAGATCAAGTTGGTGGTTACTTCATGCTTAAGTGAGATTTTGAGAATTTTGGTACCTCTAGTTCCCTATGATGATGACACCATGAAGGAGACATTACACATGATGGTAGATAGATTCCAAGACCTAGATGGCATAAGTAGTAAGCATTATTCAAGAAAGATGGACATATTAAAGATATTTTCAAAAATTAGAGCAAGTAACCTTCTTTTGGACTTACTAATCTATGATATGTTTTATCATTTCTTTGTCACAATTAAGAATTATAGAGGAGGGGGACAAGTTATTTCGGGACTCCAAGTCACGGGAGTCCTAAACAATGGGCTACTCTAATCTACCTCAAGTTTTTCGATTCAAAAAGGTTAAGATGCCAAGGTCGAAAAGGAAGAGCAATCTAGTTGCTATGATCCTTCTGCTAACGTGAATATTTCAAGAGGTCAAATTAGTTGATTTCAAGAGTTTAATTTGTGGCCTGGATAGCTCACTTCTTGAGGACGACATTACAAGACACAGACTCTAGCGCGGCGCGCTGGCGTCTCAATGGTGTGTTGTCATTTGTATGAACAAAGGGTCTAAGAAACAGATGGAAATAGTAGAAAAGAAACTAGCAACTTGATTGATAAAGCTCCATGCTATTATAGAATATAGAGAAATTACAAGAACAAAGTACAATAAGAAGAAGAATTTAACTAAACTACGCTTGAATTGACAAAGAAAGTGAGAAAATGATACCGAAATCCTTACAACTTGATTCTTTGAACAACTACAACTAAAAAGTACCTACACACACAAGACCAAGAAAAAATGTTGGGGCTATTTTTAGAGGACTGCCTCAGTCAATCCCCCGCTTTGGTGTTTCCACCTCCATGGATAGCCAGATGGAAACGAATGTAGAGAAATCATAACAAAATTTATAGAAATAGATATTCCAAGCAATAACACAAACAATAATATGCTACTACATAACACAATGATGTAAAAGTAAGTGATAATGGAGGATATCACCTTCATAGCTACGTGCTCTCAAGGAAAGTAGAGGAAGGAGTGAGCTTGCATGTTCTCCAACAATAACATTGTCACAACCCTAAACAACAGGCTACCCTAATCTACCTCAAGTTTTCTAAGTGATTCAAAAATGTTAAGATGTCAAGGTTGAAAAGGAAGAGCAATCTAGTTGCTACAATCCTTCTACTAACTTGAATATTTCAAGAGGTCAAACTAGCTGATTTCAAGAGTCTAATATGTGCCCTAGATAGCTCACTTCCTGAGGATGACGTCGCAGAACACAGACTCTAGCGCAACGTGTTGACGTCTCAATGGTGTGTTGGTGTTCGTATGAACAAAGGGTCTAAGAAATAGATGAAAATACTAGAAAAGCAACTAACAACTTGATTGATAAAATTTCATGCTATGATAGAATATAGAGAAAGTATAAGAACAAAGTACAACAAGAAGAAGAATTTAACTAAAATACGCTTGAATTGACAAAGGAAGTGAAAAAATGATACCGAACTCCTTACAACTTGATTCTTTGAACAACTCCAACCAAAAAGTACCTATACACACAAGACCAAGAAAAAATGTTGGGGCTTTTTTTAGAGGACTACCAAGTAGTCAATCCCCCACTTTGGTGTTTCCATCTCCATGAACAGCTAGATGGCAATGAGTGTAGATAAATGATAATGAAATGTATGGAAATAGATATTCCAAGCATTAACATGAACAACAATATGCTACTACATAACACAATGATGCAAAAGTAAGTGATAATGGAGGATATCACCTTCATAGCTATGTGCTCTCAAGGCAAGTAAAGGAAGGAGTGAGCTTGCACTTGAGTTCTCCAACAATAATGTTGTCACAACGAATCGAGAGGAGGATCCAAGAAACCAACAATTTGTAGCCACAATGGAGGTGATGGTGAAGCTTGAAAGTGTGTAAGTTGATCACTAAAGCATCAGTAAATTAGCCAAGAGTTCAAGAATGGTGAAGAAGTTGTCAAAAGATTGATAGATTGAAAGATTAAGAAATTTGAATGGAAAGAGGGAGGAAAAGGAGTCATTTTGTGTTGGTCAAGGGAGCAAGAGGCATTACGAATCGCGTCCAATGGAGAAATATAATGCCTCTATAGATTCAAGAGGTAGGAATCTTGTCAAGACAGCAAAGCGGGGCATGAACGTCTGCACAATACATGTGTGTCCCTAATAAAATTCCTCCATCGACACAAAAATAGGCTGCTCGGTGGACAAGAAAAGGTGGTGGATGTCAGGATTGCATCATTAAAATTTTCATTTTCTAAGGTAAATGGTATGAAAATGGGGAATTTGCAAGGAGTGCAAATTCACGCCATTACATTTTTCCCCCAATTTAGTGAGCATATGCATCAGTGAATGCAAGGTAAAGTAGAGAAAAAGCTAAAGAGCATATACCTGAACCATCAAGGAAGTAGATGACAATCTAACATGCTTGAATGTGCAGGAGCAAGAGAGAGAGATGGATCCATAGGTACTCTATATATGGAAATTTGAACAAAAGCTTTGCAGGTGCTCGGTCCTACGGAATTGGCTCCACGGGTGCTCTATCTCACAAAATGTGAACAAAAGTTCCATAGGTGCTCGATCCTGCAAAGGAGGCGCCATAGGTGCTCGGTCTTGGGGGTGTAAATGAAAGGCTCTGCAGAGTCTGATTGGCCCTTACAAGTGCTCAGTCCTACAAGGCAAGCTTGACGAGGTGATTGGTCCTCCAAGATTGATTATAAAAGCAACTTCACAAGTGCTCGATCCTACAAAGCAACATGTTAATCCACAAACAAAACATGTTAGGCAAGCAAAATTCATGTAGACAAACAATCAAATCTTAGAACAAACAATTGAAGGAAGATTTTTCAAAGGGGGTCCCTCAAGAACCCTTCAAGATTACAAGGGGCCCACTCAAAGGCACGCTCTATTTGAAAAGAAATGACATTCTAACAAATGATCCTGTCATCAAGGAATTCTTTTGAAAATCTCTTTCGTCAAGGAATTCGAAAAAAGAATGGCCTTCTCAAAGGCAAGCTTTTTAATTCTTTCTCTATGAATTCATTTTCAAAAGAAAATCTTGCTAAGGGGATCCTTGTTGAAGGATGTGATTTTTGAAAAAATGGAAAATTTCCAGTGAGGGATTTGTTCGCCATCGAATGCACCTTATTGAAAATCATAGAAGTAATAGCCCCCCCTTAGGATGGTGTGTGCTACTCAGAGGAGCACATGACATCCTAAGGAAAGGAAGAAAATGTAGAGATGTCATGGCCCATAATACATGACAATATGTAGACATGGAAATGTTGTCGCACACATGAGGAACAACACATAGGCACCACAACATCAAGAAGCAAGCAAAGAAGAGAGAAATATAAATAAAGAAAAAGAAGCAAAGACAAAAATCAAGAGATGGGGGGATCTCATAATTCAAGGTCAGAATTGTTCATAGATATAGATAGATAGATAAAATATTTAACATACATATGAACTATTATCAATCCCCAAATGTATCACAGCGTGAAGAAGAGCACATGAAGACAAAAAAAATAAATTGGGTCAACATGGAAGGGTGGCCTAAATACCCTTAACACTTTGCATTGTCCCCAATTGTCAAAAATCAAGTTACAACTTATAGAAGAATGATGTAACATATAGAGGAAGTTTAAAACACAATTTCACTCCTATATCCAAGCACCTAAAAGGGTAGCAAGGGTCCTCCTAGAATACATAAAACAAGCACGAGGGCAACACAACATACACAAAAATCTAATCTATAGATAAAGAAGAGACACTCTCCTAGGCCTCATCAACCAGGAGGTTGTTGTTCTCGCAATTTAGATCATTATATGGGGAGGTAGAATGAGCCTACAAGGGCAGGATAGCAAGGGGAGCACCCTTCTGACTATCCTATGACAAGAGTTCATGAGAAAGACCCCTCGAGGTCTCCTTCACTCAACTCCTGTGAGGTAAAAGTCATCGATCTTACAAAGATCACTGACAAAGTTGAGACATCATCTACTTAGTTAAACATGCACTTAATAGGAGTACCACATGTTAACTGAGCGGGAGATGGAGGCACCTAAGATCCACCATCAATCTCGTCAAAAGAGATGGTGAAAATTTCAAGAGATGTCGGGGCTGCCTTTGTTACAAAGACAACACAAGCCAAAGTAGACCCCTCTCCTGAAGAAGGTGATCCCTTCTTCCAACCTCTATTGGAAGGGAGGTTGTCTTCCAACTCATGCTTTAGCGGAGGATGTAGAATCCCCATAAAAGAAGAGGCAAGGAGGAAGAGCACAAGGATGCAACGAACACCACCATGGTGTTCGACATGTCCACAAGCTGGGAAAATGGAAGGATGTCTAAAAGGGACATTAAAAGAGGTGGCTCCACCAAGGGAGAGATGGACACCTGCACCCTTTTGGGGTGAGGATCATCAGCATTCACTGGAGGAGCCGGAAGCAAAATCGAGGCAATGAGAACTAAATAAAAAGGAACAAAAGAGGGAGGCATAGCAGGAGATGTCGAAACAAGAGTTGTTGGTTCCCCTTTTTCCTTTTGTAAGGTAGCTTGTTATGTAGCCAAAGCCTTCCTCTGGTGCTTATTCTCACGTGCAAGTTGGTTTCATTGACTTTGGGAACTAGAACTCGCTACTTGAGAAGGAACGAGAGGCTCTTGTTCCACCACAATTGTGTCCACAACTATTGTTCGTGGAAGGGCAACCTCCTGAATGGGAGCAAGGGCAAGAAGTGTGAGAGCCAAAATGATGGCAGGTGGAGAAGCAAACACAGGTACCTCAGCAACGAGCCTCTTCCCATTCACAACCTGAGGGGAAAACAATAGAAGGTTGTGGAGGCCGAGACACAAGGGAAACTCCATGAAGAACCTTCCCCTTACCATAGACAACAAGCCTTGGCATCATGGGTAAGACAGGAAGTTCGAACGCTTAATGCTTAGCCTTCTACCAAGCAAGCACCATTAGACTCTCCATGTGAGGCATGGGAGAAGAGGTTGAAGGCACCATGACAAGGCAAGAGGTAGAAGCAGATGGAACAATAGAAGAAGAGGAAGGATCTTGGGTGCGAGCAAGCTTCCCCTTCCCCTTTTGTTGAGAGGAAGAGGTAGTTTGCTACTGCACAATCGTAGAACCTTTGAATGAAAAGATGTAAGGAGAGACCGAATAGGTCACCTTCAGTGCTATTCCCACATTCTTATATTTTACACAGGTGCAGTACGACAAGTTTGTCCTTGGAGGAAGCGAACTAATCAAGGTAGGCCAAAAGTGGTCTAACGAGTAGCCCCTATACAAAACTAAAGATTTATATTGGTGTTGTACACAACATGCATAGAGCCCTCGCGAGAAAAATTTAAACACTTATGAATTATCAAAGTGACCACATTCATGGAAACTAGCCATAGGATGCCTAGTTTCACTCTTAATAGGTTTGACTCCAGGATGATATCCAAAGGAGCATTTACACTCTTGGGTCCTACCAAGACCGAGAGAGTGACGGAACCAATTGGAGGGATTGAGAGTCTATAGTGTGTACGTATTGTGGTCTTTGACTTCTCATATTCCTCCCTATGTAGAAAGTTTAACATAAGAGTCTCCTTTAATATAATGTTCACACAACTCATGTGGTTAACTAGAACACTAGTCACGATGTTCTCGTTGATGTGAGCAGGAGGAATAGGTGTAAATAAAACCACGTTTACATACTTCGAGAACTCAAGGGAAAAAAAACCAAGAGGTTCAACAATTAGGTTTGCAGAGTGAGACAGAAAGGGATTCATGTAGATCTACAACTTGCTAATAGCCTTTTCCACATACCTATTGACATTATGCTTCTTCCCATTGAGGCAAATAGTACCATCACCGATGCGATCCTGTATCTCGTGATGCAGGTGCATGCATCTTTCAATATCATGTTCATAGATTTGATGGTACTAGAAAAATGTGTTCTTTTTGTACCATTCGGGGTAAGGTTCAATAACAGGTTGAGGATTTGGCAAGGTTATCACTCTATCTTTTAATAATTTATTTTGATAACTTTGTGAATTATCTGTTGCGTTTGAGGCCTTTGTTGGTAGATGCAACAACTACATTTGCAATAGATTTACCTTTACAAAAAATCAACACAATAGACCTACCCTTGGGATAGGAGCACGAGGAAGATCCATCAAATTGTGGAATAATCTATTGGTACTCCTGCAATGCAGTACATAGATGTGCAAAAGAAGGGTATTTCATTAGAGCAAACTTCTCCTGCCAAGGCCTCTACAGGTTGTCGATGAAAACCTTCTACACATTTGAGTTGAGCAAAGGATAAAATATTTGTGAAAATAGTGCTTGATACTGAGAAACGAAATCAATTATCTTCTCATGCTCTCCCTTCTTAAACTGAACAAGGTCCGAAAAGGCCATCTTCAGCCTGATGTTCACTTGGAATTGCCAGAGAAGTTGATTCACAAGCTGATCAAACAAAATAATAGAGTTATCAGGCAAGAAACAATACCACTCAAGGGATGTGTCCTTAAGAGATCTTGAAAACAATTTCTAACCATTAAGGCATCATGGTGGAAGAAATTTGTACATGTGGTATTGAATGCTAACACATATGTTTGCGGATCTCCCTTGCCACCATACTTCTCAAACTTTGGAATCTCCATCCCTTAAGGGATAGGAGTGTTTAAAATTGCTATTGATAAAGGATTGTGATGAAAGAAAGACTGAAAAATTGGTTGGGAGGTGGCTTGGGATAAGCTCACCAACTGATTCTGCATTTGGCCCATGTTTTGTAGCAAAGCATTCAAAATAGGATCAGACAATGAAATAGGACCAGTGGAACTGCCACCATTACCACCGCCAGAGCCACTAGAGCTACCAGAACCACCACCCCTCATTCTTCCAAGGCTTCCACCACCAGAGCCAACATTTCCCCCAGAGTTATCAAGTTGCTAGAATTGGGAGGGATGGTCCTAGATCCCAAAGGGGCCCTATTTACTTTGATGGTCAGAGTTGCCTCAAGCATGGGGGTGGTATTGACAGGAGGACCTATCTCGGTCATGCATATCGATTTCAAGGGCATCGAGACGTCTATTTTCCTTTTAAAGGTCTCAAGCCTAGAACCTCGGGTAACACATGATCTAGAGTTGTATGAAGGGACATATGCTTTCACTATGTTGATAAGGCCTTAGAGAAACTCCAGGCCTACCCAATCCTTATCTAACATATATCTCATTTCATTGACAAGCCTAGCTGCCCTAGTCATGTTTTGATCTTTTCCCAAATGATTTGTGAGATCCAAGAGCCTTCTATCTAAAATAAGGAGGTGCTTTGTGAGAATAATGAGAGCATCATCCTTGTTTAGAGGTGGGGTCATAGGAGAAATAGGAGTAGGGACATGAAGGGTTTCCCCAAAGAAACTTGCCCCTGCACCTGAAACCATCTCCTAAGATGTGAGACTAGTAGTGACCTTCGAGAAATCCATCTCTAAGTGTTGTACGCTTCTTCTAACAATGCACCTAAAGGTTGTAGATTGAGTCGTAAAGCTCATAAATATTCACGATGCGCATGTCTACAACCCACACAAGACACGAGAGAAATAATCTTGACACAAATCTAAATAGACATTATGGTGTTCATGTGGGGTTTGACAAAATGTAAAGGAGGGGGTTCAATGTTTCGGGACTCCAAGTTAGAGGAGAGTCCTAAACAACAGGCTGCCCTAATCTACCTCAAGTTTGCTAAGTGATTTAGAAAAGTTAAGATGTCAAGGTTGAAAAGGAAGAGCAATTTGGTTGCTACAGTCCTTTTGCTAACCCGAATGTTTCAAGAGGTCAAACGAGGTGATTTCCAAAGTCCAATCTACGGCCTAGAAAGCTCACTACCTAAGGATGGCAATGCAAGACACGGGCTCTAGTGCGGTGCACTGACATCTCAATGGTGCACTAGTGTATGTATAGACAGAGGATCTAAGAAATAGATGAAAACACTAGAAAATCAACTAACAATTTGATTGATAAAGTTTCATGCTATGATAGAAAGAAAGTACATGAATAAAGTACAAAAAGAAGAATACTTTAACTAAACTACGCTCAAATTGACAAAGGAAGTGAGAAAATGATACCAAACTCCTCGCAACTTGATTCTTCAAACAATTCCAACCAAAAAGCACCTACACACACAAGACCAAGGAAAATTTTTGGGGCTATTTTTAGAGGGCTGCCTCAGTCAGTTCCCTGCTTTGGTGTTTCCACCTCCACGAACAACCAGATAGAACCGAGTGTAGATAAATGATAAATAAATATATGGAAATAGAGATGCAAAGCAATAACATGAACAATAATATGATACTATGTAACACAATGATGCAAAAGTAAGTGATAATGGAGGATATCACCTTCACAACTACGTGCTCTTAAGGCAAGTAGAGGAAGGAGCTAGCTTGCAAGTTATCCGACAATAATTCTATCACAACAAACGGAGTGGAGGAGCCAGGAAACCAATAGCTTGCAGCTACAATGGAGGTGATGGTGAAGCTTGAAAGTGTGTAAGTTGATCACTAAAGCATCAATAAATTAGCCAAGAGTTCAAGAATGGTGAAGAAGTTGTTAGAAGATGGATAGATTGAAAGATTAAGCAATTTTAATGGAAAGAGGGAGGTAAAGGAGCCATTTTGTGTCGATCAAAGGAGCAAGAGGCATTACGGTTCATGTCCAATGGAGAAACGTAACACCTCTATAGATTTCAGAGGTAGGAATCCTATCAAGACAGTAGTGCGATGCATGAACGACTGTGCAGTGTGCTTGCGTCCCTGACAAAATTCATCCATCGACATGAAAATAGGTTGTCAAGTGGATAGGAAAAGGTGGCAGATGTCAAGATTGCATCATCAAAATTACATTTTCTAAGGTGAAGGATATGAAAATGGGGAATTTGCAAGGGGTGAAAATTCACGCCATTACAAGAATGTACATGATAAAGGTGTGTTTGCAGCCATGAAAGATATTATGATTCTAACTATCCAGGAGAGTGATGTTTTCTCTAGACCCACTATATCTATACTATGGACTATTTGGAAACAAGAATGGGTTCCCTCTTCATCTGCATATACATTGTTCCTTGATCTGTTCACACAATGTGAGAAAAAATTAAAACCTCACTTGGAAAAAGAAGAGCAAGAGAGGATCAATTTAGAAAATGAATGGGAGGAAGTTCCTTTAGTTGTACATACAAAAGTTGAATGCAAGAAAATGCAAGGTATGTCCAGAAATTGTTCATAAGGAGGAAGATAAATCTTCATATGTTTCTTCTATCACAAATGAAATAAGTGCTTGGTTTCATGAGGTTCATGAGGCAACCACTAATGAGGAGTCAATAGATGAGGAGCCAAATCAAAATTATAATGGTTTCATATCTGTTATAGATGATAACTTCTTTTATTTCCACAATGCAGGAGGTTTTTGGTTTGACTACCAAAATGAGCCTATGAATATGCATGTGAAATTCCCTTTAACCTCAAGGTTGTTCTTACTCTATCTAAAGGATCATGCATTGAGGATGACATAGAAGGGATTGAAACTATTGATCATAAATAATATTATGTGCATTCACATAGGGATATATGGATTTGGTCATATTTCTCCCCGATCTTTTGAGGAGGGCATGGTCTCCTCCAATTATTCAATTGTTACTAAAGAGAAGAGTATTTTAACAAAAGTGAATCAAAAGAGATGTTATATGACTATTCAAGTCACCTAGAGGCAATTAAATAAAGAATTTTGGTATTGAAAGTTGGGAAAATATAGTTATGGGTCACAAAAGAGAGAATGGAAAGAAAAGTCAACAAAAGCATAAAATCCAGAGGAGGAAAGAGACAAGCAAATGAGGAAGATTTTTTATGAAGCAATGACAAGCAAAAAACCAAGGGAACTAATGGATAGTGTTGAAGATGTGGAGAGGACTCTATGATTGTATGAATGGTGGAATGAGAAAGATAAGATTGCCAATATGGTAGCTTCTCAAGCAAGAGAGAACTTTCAAAAACTTAAGACAATGCATGGACACATAGATGAACATGAGATGAGTTTTTAGACTAAGCATTGCAACTCAAATATTGCAACAAGATTTCCATGCACCCATCCACCTAGTCTAAATTCTCAACACCTGATGTTGAAGACTTTAGAGGTTCATACCCCAAAGGAAGTGAGTGTGAAGAGATTAGTAGCTAGAGGTCATGAGGCCTTATATTCATTTAAGTAAAGAGAAGCTAAATTGATATATGATCAACAAGCATTACGAGATGCAAAAATTGAAATGAAGTAACTAAACACTTCAAGGAGAAAGAAGACAAGGGAAGAAATGAGATCAAGGAAGTGGACAACATAGATGGGACCTATGTCTTGAACCATTTTTCGGGATAATAAAAGTTTAGAAATAGTTGGATCTAAGTTAGGAACTAAGGATAACTTTCATATTGTTAATAATCCCTTGTTTCACATTGAAGCGAATGAGACCTATGACAACCTGCTCTTTGAATTGAATAAAAAAGTTCTTCATGAATGTTGTGACGAGATTGAAGACAACCATAAAAATTGAGACCCCGGTGCATCTCCCATCAATGAAGCGTCAAGACAATCTTGGAACAATGGGACAAACCCTAGTGATGCTATCTCTAACCACTCTCCAACCAAATTGCAAGAGATTTTAGTTCATGGTAGGACAATGAATTGGACCCAATTTATTGATCAAAAATCAAGTATTGAACGTTTAAGTTCGGTTGAAAGAAAAGGTGACACTTCAACTATATCTATATCCATATCCCCTATACAAAATAGTCATTGTTTCCATTATTTTTCCACGGTGAGAACATTAGTTTATGACCAAGCGAAACTATCAAACCATTGCTAGATTTTTGGGAGCTAATTGTAAGAGGTCCTACAGGTACCATTCAAATTTTTATCTCTACCACATTGAATATTAATTCCTACCAACATTTTAAGATATTTCTATACAATTCTTCCTATAATATTGCGATGGTTGCAATAGATTGGGAAACTTAAAATTTTCATCTTAACAACTTGAGGGGATATGTTGAGATTTTGGTTCTATGGATGAACCAATTCCCTTTGCAAATCAAGAATAACTTTGATAGTGACCTCATTAGTAAGGATTTATACAACAAATACTCCTTGGAATTTCATGAGAAATGGATGCAAATTGAACGCGAGGATCAAATTGCTAAAATTAGAGTGGCGCAGCGGATGATGGATAAGGCCCTTGATGGCAGGTTGTAGTTTGGGGTTTATAGCAGAAGTTTGCATAGGCTGCCTCGGTTGATATGGGATCCTAGAGCCAAATTTTTTTGAGGGCAAGCAATCTTGGGCAAGAGGACTTATAATGTCCCATTTTTTATGATCGATATTGTTACCACATTTATTTTAAGATACTTTTGTAGAGGATTGTTGCATTATTATTTTTGAGGGAGTGATCATATAACTACTAGCATTCTACATTCACATTCTATATTATCATATATTATCTTGGAATTCGTATGTTATTTCTTGCAACTCATTTTATCATTGGTATTCCATAGTCGTTTTGTTTGGATTCGATACTAAACAAATGCTAAAAACATTAATGGGATGGGACAGTTCTTATTTGCCACCATCTTATTGATGGAACATCGGGCCTAAGGTCATTGTGATTCAGTAAGGAGCAAGTCATAATATTGGTTTACACAGGTTTGTGACATTCATCGCTAGACGAAGGGACATCGTATCTTATGCGATTTTAAATGTATCAGGCTTCACTATTTGCATTGCCACGCTAGCAACATTGTTAGAAGGTGTTTGTCTAAGTCTGGAGGATAGTCAAATATTTGTATTGGGACCAACATATTCCTATCGCCAGCTTATACATTGCAAGTCGTTTCCTATGATCGTCACACCATGCACGGGTGATATGAAGTCACAACATATTATTATGCTTTCATTTGTGCTCCTTCAGTGATTATGGACTCCAATAAATAATTATCGGGCAATATCAAAGGTGTATCGGCTTTCATTATCAACTGTAGAGGATAAGTGTTGAGGATTGACTGTATTTTCCTAGCTACTCCTATTTGTCAATATCACAATGCACCAGGTTTGAACGTCAACGAAATGTATGATTCATCATCCGTTATGAAGTCGTGACTCTAAGAGTCTTCCATGGCATCATGGTAACGTGAAGTCTTCTCAAAGAACATTATTAAAAGAGTCACTGTTACAAGCCAAGCCAAAATTATTAAGGGTAGTTGATTAAGTGCATTAAGGACAAATTTGGTTTATGAAGGTAGCGAATATACTAATGAGGTAAGCGATTGATATATCAAAAAGCAATAATAATGATAATCGCTTAACTAAAAGACATGTCCTTTTAAGTAGACATTTCTCTTCAAAGAGACATGCCTTGTCTATTTAGGCATTAAGATATAAAAGATGATAAGAAATGAAGAGTAGAGGATCATAGAATATTGTTGTAGACTTATATTCTTAAATTCAAATATTAAAAAGTGCTCTTAAAGAGCCTTGATTAGTCTTGTAGAGGGTGGTATATAGTCCACCAATTAATAGGTCGAGGGTTGCATGATCAAGTAGATAACACTCAGATACAATGTCCAAGTAGAACGCATGGTTCAAGTTCATACATTAGAAATAGAAATTCTATTTCTATGTTAGATTTACATTACTAAATTAATAGTTGAATCAGATATCATCATCCAGAATCTATATCAAAAAAGTAACCTCATAATATCTTTTTTCTATTTATATGTAACCATCCAATAACTTGGACTAATATGAATTCATTGGATTAGTATTGCTCCTTGAGCAAATCGAAGTGTAATTACATAACCAATTTACATTCATCTTAAATGCATTGGTTCACTAGCATACTTTGATATCTTAAGATTGAAGACCTACAATTATGTGATTTGTTATTATTTGACAACTTGTTTACATTGTCAACCAAGTGAAATTAAATCATAAAAAAACCCCAAATCTTGGGTAAGGTTATTATACTGCTATCAGAGCTAGTGAACCTACTAGATTGTTGGGGAAAGTCAGAATTCAAATTAAAATATTGAAAGCATGGAACCAAAGGATAAACAATGATTAGTAAAAGTATTACAAGAAGCTAGTAACAAGCTTGACAATCAACACCAATCAAGAAATGATATCTTCAATACATTGAATGAACTAGAGGGATATTTAAGTTTAGTGGAGTAATCACCTTAAAATTCATTACAACTAGCTCTTGTTCTTGTAGTAAACTCTCTAAGGCAACCAAAGTTGCTAAAGCATCCTGATAATGAGATCAAATTGGTGGTTACTTCATGCTTAAGCGAGATTTTAAGAGTTTTGGTATCTCTAGTTCCCTATGATGATGACACCATGAAGGAGGTATTACACATGATGGTAGGTAGTTTCCCAGACTTAGATGACATAAGTAGTAAGCATTACTCAAGAAGGATGGACATATTAAAGATATTTTCAGAAATTAGAGCAGGTAACCTTCTTTTGGATTTAGGGTTGCAATATTTATTCTACGATATGTTTTATCATTTCTTCATCACAATTAAGAATGTACATGATAAAGGTGTGTTTGTATCCATGAAAGATAATATAATTCTAACTATCTAAGAGAGTGATCTTTTCTCTTGACCCACCATATCTAGACTATGGATTGTTTGGAAACAAGAATGGGTTCCCTCTTCATCCGCATATAAATTGTTCCTCGATGTGTTCACACATTGTGAGGAAAAATTAAAACCTCACTTAGAAGAAGAAGAGCAAGAGAGGATTAATTCAGAAAATGAATGGGAGGAAGTTCCTTTAGTTGTACATACAAAAGTTGAATGCAAAAAAATACAAGGTATGTCAAGAAATTATTCATAATGAGGAAGATAAACCTTCATACGTTTCTTTTATCACAAATGAAATAAGTACTTGGTTTCATGAGGTTCATGAGGCAACCACTAATGAGGATTTAATACATGAGGATCCAACTCAAAATGATAAGGGCTTCACATCTGCTATAGATGATAACTTCTTTCATTTCCATGATGTAGGAGGTTTTTAGTTTGACTACCAAAATGAGCCTATGAAGAATGCATGTGAAATTCCTTTTAAACCTGAGGTTGCGCTTACTCCATCTCAAGGATCATCCATTGAGGATGACATAGAAGGGATTGAAAATATTGATCGTAAATTAGATTATGTATAGTCACTTAGGTATGTGGATTTTGGTCATAGTTCTCCCTCATCTTTTGAGGACATGGTCTCCTCTAATTAGTCAATTTTTACTAATGAGAAGAGTACTTCTTCTAATGAAAGTGAATTGAAAGAGATGTTATATGACAAATCGAGTCACTTGGAGGAAAATAAACAAATAATTTTGGTATTGAAAGTTGGGAAAAGACAATTATGGGTCACAGAAGAGAGAATGGAAAGAAAAGAATCAACAAAAGCATAAAATCCAGAAGAGGAAAGAGACAAGATTGAATGAGAAAGCTAAGCATGTCAAGATAGTAGCTTCTCAAACAAGAGAGAACTTGCAAAAAATTAAGCAAAGGCATGGACACATAGATGAACATGTGATGAGTTTTCAGACTAAGTATTGTAACTCAGATATTCCAACAATATTTTCATGCACCCATCCACCTAGTCTAAATTCTCAACACCTAATGTCAAAAACTTTGGAGGTTCATACCCCAAAGGAAGTGAGTGTGAAGATATTAGCAATCAAAGGTCACAATGCCTTATAAGCAAAGATAAGCTAAATTGATATATGATCAACAAGCATTACGAGATGCAAAAAATCAGAATGGAGTAACTAAACACTTCAAGGAGCAAGAAGACAAAGGAAGAAATGAGATTGAGGAAGTGGACAACATAGATGAGACCTATTTCTTGAACCATTTTTAGGGACAATCAAACATTAAAAGTTTAGAAATAGTTGGATCTAAGTTAGGAACTAAGGATAACATTCAGATTGTTAATAATCCCTTGTTTGAAGTTGAAGCAAATGAGACCTATGACAACCTGCTCTTTAAATTGAATAAAAAATTTCTTTATGAATGTTGTGACAAGATTGAAGACAATCATAGAACTCGGGACCTCGGTGCATCTCCTATCAATGAAGTGTTGAGACAAGCTTGGAACAGGGGGACAAAACCTGGTGATTCTAATCACTAACCACTCTCTAATCAAATTGCAAGAGATTGTAGTTCATGGTAGGATAATGAATTGGACCCCATTTTTTGATCAACAATCATGTATTGAATGTTTAAGTTTGGTTGAAAGAAAGGGTGTCACTTCAACTATATATATATCCATACCCCCTATACAAAATAGTCATTGTTTCCATTATTTTTCCACAGTGAGAACATTAGTTTATGACCAAGTGGTTATTGAGCCATTGCTAGCTTTTTGGGAGCTAATTGTGAGAGGTCCTACAAGTATCATTCAAAATTCATCTCTACCAGGATGAGTAGTAATTTCCTACCAACATTCTAGGATATTGCTATATAATTCTTCCTATAACATTGTGATGGCTACAATAGATTGGAAAACTTAGAATTTTTATCTTAACAACTTGAGGGGATATGTTGAGCTTTTGGTTCTATGGATGAAATAATTCCCTTTTCAAATCAAGAATAAGTTTGGCAATGACCTCATCAGCAAGGATTTACACAGCAAATATTCCTTGGAATTTCATGAGAAATGGATGCAAATTGAACGTGAGGATTAGATTGTTGAAATTCGAGTGGGATAGCAGATGATGGATAAGGCTTTTGATGGAAGTTTGGTGTTTGGTGTTTATAATAGAATTTTGCATAGGCTTCCTTGATTGATATGGGATCCTAGAGCTGGATTGCTTGAGGGCTAGCAATCTTGGGTGGGAGGACTTGTGATGTCCCATTTTTTTGTTATGATCGATATTGTTGCAACATTTATTTTAAGATGCTTTTGCTAAGGATTGTCGCATTATTATTTCTAAGGGAGTGATCATATAACTGTACTAGCATTCGACATTCACATTCTGTATTATCACATATTATCTAGGCATTCATATGTTATCTCTAGCGACTCATTTTATCATTGGTACAAACTATTGTTTTGCTTCATTCTTTGTTGCTCCTAAGCAATTATCTACTGCTCCAAAGCAATTATCTACTAATCTGTTGCAATTATCCATTGTTTTGAACCCCTTGAGAATAGTAGGGTCCGTTGAACATAATTTTAGGGGGTCTGAACATAATTCAATTACCTATTGTTTTGCTTCATTATCCGCTACTCCTTGAAAGCAATTATTTGTTGCTCCATTGCAATTATCTGATGTTTTGCTTCATTATCCATTGATCCCCTTGTTCCATAGTAGGCATTATCCATTGATCCAATTGGCCTCTCTAATAGTAGGGTTGAACCATAGAATTTAGGCCAATTTCATTATCTACTACTTCGGCTACTCCCCTAGTAGCCAACTAGCTTTGTAGGGTAACTTAGGATATGAGCAACTCCAAATGCAGTCTTTTCAAAATTTGAGCCCTACAATTCTATAAGGTATGCCCCTTTGGAATAGTATGGGAGCCATCCATTAAAGGTGGGGTGGTTTTCCAGCCCTATAGTTCCTGAGATGGGTGGGGATTATAATTTGTTACTATAGAATCAGTTTCATGCTTTCACTTTCTACCTCTTAATTCATTCATTCATTCATGAATCGATATAAGAAGTATCAGTCATTAATTTGTTGTGATATCTGTTAACCAATTCTATACATAATACACCTACTATCAAACTGGGCCCACTACAATTCGATCAGGGTAGGGAATCCACCCCCTAGTAAATTCAAGGAACCTGCCCTACGGTGAATAGGTCAGTGGGGGAATAGTAGGGTGGATAATTCATTTGGCATAGAGACATAAGGGCATTTCAGTTTGAATTCATTTGAATTTCTGGAAGTTCTTTAGAATAGTACGGCCTTTTGGTTTGTTTCTAGCTTAAATTCAAAACTGTATTTCGTCTCCTTTCCTTCCATCAAGCCATTGTTTTTAAAAATTATACATTGTTCCCCTTTAGAATAATAGGGCATTATCCACCGCCATAGAATTGTAGGGGTAAACTAATTTAACTCGACTATAACTGTTGTCGTTGTTCCAATTTCCCTTGAAAATAGTAGGGTCGTTGATCCCCTTCAATTATTCATTGGGGGTGGGTAGGGAGGATAATACTACTAGAAAGGGGTAGGGGCTTATTCTAGCGTATTCTAGCTTAAAATAGCAGGTTGATTAATTTATTGATTAATTAAGTGGACCCCTTCCAATTTTTCGTAGTCCTTTCCTAACTATAGCTAGAATTGGTGATCGATTCCAAATTCATAATCAAGTCCCCTTCAAAATTTCTCTTTTGTTCCACATTCCCCAAATGGATATCGTCAAATATTCAACATTTCCTATGATCGTTCCCCTCTTGGGTATTCAGGCAATCTTCCCAAATAGACGAAATATTACTATTATGTCAATGTCCATTGAATCAATGTTACCAGCTGCCAATTCGAACCCTTTGGTATTTTCTGTTTATCCAGATGATATGATGGGTCAATCATTTGCTTTATCAGTGTTAATGGTGGTAGTTACAAAATCTGCTATTGGGTTGGCCGTCCCAGTTATTCCATAGTCGTTCTGTCTAGATATGATACTAAACAAATGCTAAAAACATTAATGGGACAAGACAATTCTTGTTTGTTGCCATCTTATAGATGGAACATTGGGCCTAAGGTCATTGTGATTCAGTAAGGATCAATTCATACTATTGATTTACATAGATTTGTGGCACTCATCTTTAGATGAAGGGAGATCGTATCTTATGCAATTTTAAATGTATCAGGCTTCACTATTTGCATTACCATGCTAGCAACATTGTCAAAAGGTGTTTGTCTAAGTTTAGAGAATAGTCAAACATTTGTATTAGGACCAACATATTCCTATTATGGGCTTATACTCCACAAGTCATTTCCCATGATCATCGTCATGTGATATGAAGTCACAATATATTATTTTGCTTTCATTTGTGCTCCTTTAGTGATTGTGGACTCCAATAAATAATTATCGGGCAATATCAAAGGTTTGTCAGCTTTCATTATTAACTGTAGAGGATAAGTATTGAGGATCGACTGTATTTTCCTAGCTGCCCCTATTTTACAATATCACAATGCACCAGGTTTGAACATCGACCAAATGTATGATGCACCATCCATTATGAAGTTGTGAGTCTAAGAGGCTTTCATGGCATTGTGGTGATGTGAAGTCTACTCAAAGACCAATATTAAAATTCATTAATACAACCCAATCCAAAATTATTATGGGCAGTCAATCAAGTGAATTGAGGATAAATTTGGTTTATGAAGGCAACGAATATACTAATGAGGTAAGAAATTGATATCTCAACAAGCAATAATAATGATAATAACTTAACTAAAAGACATGTCCCTTTAAGTGGAAATTTCTCTTCAAAGAGACACATCCTATCTTTTCAAGCATTAAGATATAAAAGATGATAAGAAATGAAGCACAAGGGATCATAGAATATTGTTGCAGATTTATATCTTTAAATTTAGATATTAAGAAGTTCTCTTAAAGAGCCTTGATTGGTCTTGTAGAGAGTGGAATATAGTCCACCAATTAGCAAGTTGAGAGCTACATGATAAAGCATATAACACTCAGATATAGCACTAAGTTAGAACACATGGTTTCAAGTTCATACATCAAAAACAACGACTCTCTTCCCATGTCAAATTTTCATTATTGAATTAATAACTTTGAATCAAGTATCATCATCTAGAATCTCTATCAAAAAAGAAATATCATAATATCTTTTTCTATTTATATGTAACCATCTAATAACCTAGACTAATATGAATTAATTGATTAGTATTGCTCCTTAAGAAAATTGAAATGTAATTACATATCTAGTTTACATTCATCTTAAATGCATTGGTTCATTAGCATACTTTGATATCTTAAGATTGAAGACATATAATTCAGTGATTTGTTATTATTTGACAACATGTTTACATTGTCAACCAAATGGAATTAAATCATAAAAAACCCCAAATCTTGGGCAAGGGTTATTACAATTTTATTATTTAAAGACATTTAATGTGTTATTAATTCATATGCTGGATTTTGGGAATTAAAATAACATCTGGAGTACACTTTTGATTTTGTACTTGAAATAAAAGTAACAACATTTTTATACAAGTCATTTGCATGTTGGTGAATTTTATATTTGGCATCAAAGTTGTAAGACTCGCCGAGTTTTTGGTGAGTCTTGAAAAACTCACGAGTTTTTTTTCCCAATGAGTCTTTATGACTTTAACTCGTCGAGTCTTCTTGCTGATTCTTTTCCAAAAACTAAAAAAAAAAAAAGTTGTTGAGTTTTTGCCAAGTTTTCTCTGAGTTTTTGTTAACTCGTCAATTTTGGGCTTGGTGAGTTTTTTGCCGAATCGAGTTTTCCAACTATGTTTGGCATTTCTCATTGTGATTAATCTAGATTCACAAGGGGATTGAGCAAGGAGAACATGATCATTTATCAAAACAGTGATGTCCTTAAACACTAACTTAACAAATTTAATCATAAGGAAGGCAAAGGAAAATAAGCTCACAAGAATGCTTTGAAGCAAACTGATATAGTGCAAATAGTTAAATTAAGAAACTGAAATGAAGTTTGGGTACCTTGAGATATTTAGAGTTAAACCTTATAGTTAATTCTAAGATGACACAATTTTGAGATAATCATCAAACTTTACCTAAATTTTTGGATAGTTGTAAATGAATTCAACATGGCATCAACAATATTTCTTTGTCACGAGTTTTAGAGCTAAGTTACCATAACTATCACATTTAATTTATGATTTTTTTTTTTGTAATTATTGACCAACTCGTATTAATGTAGATTAATTGTTTGCTCGTAGATTTCATTTGCTCTTTTAGCTTAGATTCATGTAAAATATTTTTTATCGCCTTAAAATAAGATGACAATAATTTCATTTAAAATATTTTTTTCCTTTATTTGATTGTATTATCAATTGTAAATATTAAAATTACATATGCATGCTCATTTACTTTAAGTTTTGGGCCCATTTTGATTAGTGTTTTTTATGCAATAATAAGTCTACAAGTGGCATATTATTGCACAAGATTCTATCTCATGTCAACATCCCACCTTGATCCCATCATCGCTTATTCCAAGAAATTATCTCAATTCCTAGATCTCTCATTCACTACACTAAATCATATCTGTGAGTGTAAATATCACCTAGATTATTCCACAATCGTGGATATAAACCTCAAAGTTTTAAAACTTAAACCTTTCCAACCTTTTTACAAGTCGTTAGAGTTGACCTAGTGCAATTTTGTGTTTATTTGTGTTACGCTATTATATTTAAAGACATCCACTCATTCATTTCGAAATCATCAAAGAAACCTATGAGATTGAAAAATAATCAAATAACACATGTATGGGAGAATCGTAGTAGTGCTTATAAAGGCATACATTAGCATAAATTATCTTAGGCATCCCTACATGCTTCCTTTTTGTCTTTGATCATTGCAAAAAGTTATTGAATTTGTACTCCTAAGGGCTTGACTTAGGAGAACACAACCCTTTCACAACTTGCTCTCAAATTGTCTTTCTAAACAAACAAAATCATAGGAATTTGTTCTAGAAAATTTCATTCATTGAATATTATTAGTTCACTTATGAGGGTATATTTTTAATTTCACATGCTAGTTCACCTATACAAGCATAAAGATCAATTCTAGAAACATGGATTTGAATCAAAATAGAGCAATATTAGTATGGAAATTCAAAGGTGTTCATCTAGACAATGCCTTAATTTTCAACACATTAGTAAATATATTTATAACATCTTCAATTATATATTCATCATCAAACTTAAGCTAAGTATTAAATTTAATTAATGCTATTGTTTATAGTTATTTTTGTATTTAATTATTCCAATATTGCCTCTTATATCTAGGTTGATTATTTAATTGGTTATCTTAGATATTTATGTGAGTGCGACTTATTTACCTATATTTTTGGTGAACTTGACCTTCCTACATGATATAGAGTTTTGACATAAAATTGTATCCTTCCTTTATTAGGGTCTTTAGATCTAATTTTTTGATTTCATGTATATTTTCAAATCTCAATACTATTTACCCCTTTTATTTTTTATTTGTTATTTAACTTTCATTCAGGGTTATATTCTTTATTGCTTGATCTTATTTTCATCCTACTCTATCTATCCTTATTAATTTATTTTAAAATTTAATAGATTGATTTTTTTTATTTATATTAGATCTTACGGATGTCCTTTTATGCTTCTAGCCTTTAGGGTTTTATGAGTTCATTATATGTGAATGTCTCATCCACCTCCTTGGTTTCCTTTAAGGAAAATTCCTCATTTGAATCCTCAAATGGATTAATATGGAAAGAATAGTATTTTTTATGATATTCCCATGAGTAATACTATTGACCTTGAGGTTTGTTTTTATTTATTTGCATTTTTAGTAAGTCTATCAAGTTTTAAATAAATTTAAAACCTCATTTTTCCATCCATCAAGATAAATTTTTCCTTATTGATTCATGTCATAATCCATTATTCTTCTTTGTATATTTACAGGTAAGCATATATTACTTATAAGCAAATCTATCAAGGTGAAGAACAAATGGTAATTAAAGATATAGTGAAGTTCTCAAATTTGAAATGCAACCTTGGTGTTGAGTGCACACCTAATTGAAGAGATATGCCAAGTACTAAAATAAATATAGCTTTTTTATATTAAAAAAAAGTTAAAATGGGAGGTCAAGGGTAATACTTAGTGATAAAATAGTGTTTAAAGTCTATTAGTAAAATTGCATGTCAAGTGCACACTTAATAAGGTACAATTAGTTTAACTTGTCATAAGGATTGGTCCTCATTATTAGGTGCACACCTATATAAGGAGGAATAAGTTAATTTTTCAAAAGGAAAAAATTATTGTTGGGTGTGTACTTGATAAAGGGAAAATGAACACTCAAAATTTGAATACCAATGGAAGACAACCAAGCGCTCTAGCAGAGAAGTAGCTGTTAACCAGGAAGATTTGCAAGGCATTGTTAAATCTGTTGGTGATAATTTGAAGGAAATTGCAAAATCTCTTTCCTCAGAGATTTGTGAAAGATTCCCTCAACATGAAATACTTGAAGCCATGAGTATTGTGTATCCTCAATTTTGGGAAAACCAAGATAACCCCACATTTTTCATGCTCAAATAAAAATATTGATCGAACAATTTTTGAAAACTGTAACATACAATGTGTAGAAAATAGAAGGAATTTTAGATGAAGCTAATCTTAGAAAACAAGGTGGGAGTTTTGCATTAGCTATGAAGGACTAGTATAAATCCACGAGCAAGGACAAGGCCTTTGAACTGAGATCAATAAAAAAGGTTTGGAAAAACTTAGGTCATAGTGAAATATTGCATGGTTCGATATCAGAATATTTCAAACTTGATGATTTATGTCAAACAATGATATTGGGGTCGGTGGAGGATGAGAGAGTTTTCAGTACATTGGGGTTTTTGAAATCAAAGTTAAGAAACAAACTAGACAAGAATTTGGAAAATTGCTTGAGGATGAAAGGAACTGCATATAATGTTAGAATTTTTCCTTTTGAAAGGGCACTCGCAATCTAGAGGTCCGCAATCGGGTTGTGGAACACTCCAATTCCAAAGGCTGGTACTGGTGGCACCGGCACTGGCAATGGGACTCAGACAAATGACATTGACAAAAAATGACACAATGAATGTTGAATTTGAGACACATGCCAAAGAAAATGAAGAGTAGACTTGGAATCAAATTCAAGATGACTCTTTTACTTTATCTGATGATGAACAATAGTTTAAGGACCCTCATTCTATTTGGAAAATGGAAGAGATTCAAGAGAATTAACAGTTTTTGTATTTATATTGCACTTCATGATCCTAGGATCAAATTCCATTGTTCCATATTGTAGTTGATGATATTTTATATTGTATTCAATGAAATTGTGAATCATTGCACTTCATGATATTTTATTTCATATTGCACTTCATGAATCATATTCCAAAGTCAAACTGTAGTTGATGATATTTTATGTTGTATTCCATGAAATTGTGATATTTTATATTTTATATTTTACATTAGTTCGTACATAGTATTCAATGAGGTGTGAGATGATGGCACCTTTGAAAAGTTAAGGCAAGATAAGTTCATAATGTCGCGTGGTTGATGAAACTTGAAACCTTAGAACCATAGTATGAAGTTTTGAAGTTTTCCAAACCTTTGACCCATCGACTCGAAAGATGATGAAGAAAGACTTACAAATCAACAAAGTGAACCATCAACCATGTCAGGGAATCGAGGAGTTATGAAAATTTAGTTCCGTGAAAATTTAGAGTGACTCCAAAATCGTGACTTTGAGTGATAGGAAACTAACCAAAAATCCATCATTCCAATTCCAATAATAGATAATCCAACATGAATTCATATAAATGTTTAGGATATGCTAAGTAGTCGTGGAGATTGAGTATTGATGTGTGAATTGTAATGCAATTTCACTAAGATTATGGATGCCTGGAATTAAAAACCTTAAGTTCATATTTTAATTGTGTTAAAAGTAAAACTTGAACATGTATCAGCAATTCATTATCAAATCAATGCTTAATAACATATTAACAACAATGAACATAATAACAAGTGTATTTAGAAGTTGAAACCACTACTTTTTCTTCAAATGATATAATAAATAATATAGATTTGAACATCAACACATTACTAAAGTCTAAATTTGATTTATTGATTATCACTGTATCACATGAAGGAATCATAGAGGCATTGGAAATGCAAAATATCAAAGAAATGCAAATAGTTGGAACTTCGTATTATCAAAAATTAAATCACTGCATCACCTTTTCTAGCAATTTCCACTCTCATGTTGGAATTTCATTTGCTCTAAATGTCATTTGCATGATTCAAATTGGAACATGTCTTGCTTTAGTCAATTTTGCATTTAGGGTTAAATGTTTGATGGAATCCAAATAGGTCACCACATTTGGGTTTTGAGGGAACTAGTCCAAATCAATCTTCCTTGCATCCCCCATCTTCTTTCTAAAATCATTTCCAACTGCTCATAGCCTTTGTTAATGTAGTTTCGTAACTTTTCATCCACCTTCTTCATCTTGTTTGTAGCCAAATGCAAATAGCATTCTCAAACACTTTTTTGACAGATGACAATGTCATTTGTAGCAAGCCGATTAGTAGTCCCTTTTGATTTCAAAACATTGTCAGTAGACTGTTTGTTGAATTTCAGATTTCTCTAATGCCAACACATTTTTTTCTCCATTAAATATTTTTTGAGCTTCTTATATGTTGTTTGATAGCATCAATCAATGAAACATGTCACACAAATGATCAATCCCCTGTATTATTTCATCCCAGATCTTTTGTTTCATATGCCTCATTGTTTCTCTACAAAATGAAGATAACTTAAACTTAATTTCATTTTTTGCTTCTAGCAGCTTTGCCTCCAATCTTTCATTTCTTTTTCTCTCCTCCAATTTTTGTTCCCACTGTGCATTTTCATTTGCAATGCTTAGTCTTAATTTTTCTGAAGTGGATTTTTCCTCATCATATTTCTCATTGCTCTCATCTAGCCTTTGCTTCAATTCATTCACTGCAGTCTCATTCTGTTTATCCTCTTTGCTTGTTAATGTAGAGGCAACTTTTTAATTCTTTTTTCTAATTCATTGCTCTTGTTATCTGTTGCTTTCCTCTTTGCTTTCTCATTTGCTAGGTCTGCCTGTAACTTTTCAATTTGAGTCTGCAACCTTTTTTTTCTCTTTATCTTGCTTCAACAATGATGTGTACACCAATTCATTATTCTTCTTTATTAATTTTGTCAGTATTTATGAGTCTAGAAAAATTCAATTGAAAATTGTTCACCTCAAATTTAGATGGAGCCATCTAATTTGTTGGTTTGTTTTGAACTGTGGGAACAAGAATTGTGTAATCCATGATTTCTTTACTTGTGTCAAATGTGGGTAATACCATGGTTGTTGCAGGCTCTGAAGTTAGAGTAGACACACTCTCCATCAGTTGCTTATTTTATTTTTTATTCAATTCTAATTTCTTTTTAAACTCTTCAATGTAATAAAAACTTAGAGATGCAGGAACAATGGAATGCTTGAATGGCGAAGGAATAGGAGTACTTGTAGTTGCTAATGATGTCGCAGCTAGACTAACTGGAATTGGGGGAGTGCCTAGAAATAACTCCTTTGTGGTGGATCCACTGGTAGTGTGACTTGGAGTTGGACCTGTCAAAATCCTTTGCCTCTTTTGTATGCCTTAATCATCTGGTGTTTCTGTGGTATATTGTGTTGTCCTCTTGTGTGTAATTTGTTGTTGTAGCACATGTTGACCACTACTAGTACTACTACCCATACCATCGCCACTAGAGGTAGTGCTAATTGTACTAAGCCCTTCACCATGGGCATGTCCTAGTTGTGATTATGTCTGACCTTGAGGATGAGGATTTGAACTTAAAGCTCTAAAAAATTGACTTATATACCCTAGGTCTACTTTTTCACCTCCAACCCCAAGGCCAAATTTATCAACTGGTTTTCTATGCTCTACATCTATTACCATCCAAGGGCCTTGTCTTTGGGACCCCAAACGACCACCTTCATAACCCTTTTTTAGCTATATGCTCTTGTAGTAAATGCTTCTTTTGTGGTCTCACTTAAACCAAGTTTGAAATTGACATGGCTTTCTTCTTGCCTATCATCATCACTTTATTCATCTTCTTGTTCATTCAGATGCTCTGTATTCCATAATTTCCTAAACTCAAGATCTTCTTCGTTATCTCCTTACTCTGCAAGAGCTCTTGGATCACCTAGGTCCTCCCTCATAAACCAAAAGCAGTAATTTTTTATCGTAACCAATTTTTTTTTAGAACTTCCTTCTCTAGAGAATTTGGCATTTTTACTCTACTAGATGGTTTATGACTTTTTTCATAAAAATTGTTGTACCTCCTAATTGTCTTTCGATGCAATGCCATAATTTCTACTAACAATTGTTCAAAAGAAATATCATTCTCAGCAACACTTTTCTCCTTGACCTCATCCCAAGAATCCTTGTTTCTCAAGTTTTCAAGCAAGGGTTTACTTTAATGTTGAATTCAACTTCCAACATTCTTATTGAGCACAATCATTGATTTAATGGTGTCACATGGATCATACTGCTAGTGATAGATAGCATCAAAATAAAAAAAAATCAAAAGATCATGTACCACACTAAATTCTTTTCTCTCGAATGTCATCCCTCCACATGAAAAAGTTAAAGAAGGAAATAAGGTCTTCTTCCCTTGACTGCTAAAGTGTCTTTCATCAGTACTCTGCATCTCCCTTACATATTCCAAAGCAAAAACCCTTTCAGTCACATGTATTGGAAGTTTGTATGGTTGTACTTCTGATCCATAAAATCTTAGCACAATATATTCTTCCATTGAGTACCAATCAACCAATTATATTTATTTTCCTAGTTGAATGCAGTTTCTACATGGCATAGGCAATCTAGGCATTGGAGTATTTGTAATTGCTTGATGCAATGGAGACAAAAAGTAGTCTACAAAATGACTATAGTTCCTTCGAGAATCATGCAACCTTATAACAGTGGTCCATTCATATACTGGAACCATTTTATTTTGCTTAGGATTACTATTACCATAGGGCTGAATTTGAAGCTTGTTGGTTTGAAACATTCCTCTGAATTTGAATAGAAAAAGATAGCACAAGTAGGTTGTGAACCTAAATGTCTTGGTGGAACCTCCTTTAATCATTAAAAAATATTTATGCATGGATTCTACAATGTGCTCAATAAAATTATATTTGGCATGTGGAACACCATAATGGATATTATACACCATTTCAAGGAGGCATGCACCCACTTCCAAATTGGTATCCATTTTGAGGCAAAATGCTAGCATGGAAATAGTATCCTGAACCCATGGTTTAAAAATATCCAAATCATAAGGAGGTTTATGATCACCTTTCAATTTGTTTCTATCCTGAACTATTCTATTTAAGAAATAATTTATCTCCATTTCATCCACTGCTTCATAATCACTAGCAAGCTTTTCTAGGTCAATGTGGACATTTACAAATTCTTCAGTTGTAAACCCCAAGCCCAACACTTTTCCAAGTTCTTCTGCATTAATGGATAAAAATTCTTCTTTTCTATCTTTATTAACAATTGCTCTTTTGTTATCATCATAATTTAGGGTACAGACCATGATAAGTTTTAGGCAAGGGAAAACCACATGTAACATCATGCACCCTAATCCAACTACCCATGGTGCACTGGTACTATTAACTTGCAATTGCATTTGCTTAGCAGCCTTATTCTTAGATGAAAATCTAAGTTCTAAGGTACGCCTACCATAGGTTTCAGGATCATAAATATCATGGTATTCATCAGTGAAACCTGGGGTTTTAAGCAATTTTACATAATGTATTTTTTTATCCGACATTGCTCTAGTGGTAATGGTGGTAGACATGTTGATACAATCAACAATATGAAATTTGTGATTTCCTTATTAGTCCTTAATTTTTCTTAATTCTTGAGCCTCTTAACCTTAAACCTAAACTTCAAAGTTTGACAAAATAAGATTTTAAGAAATGTCAAGCGATGAAGCATAGCCACAAGAATTCTTTAACTTACTTGGATTTGGAATTTTGATTCTTGAAGTTGAAACTACGTTGAATCTTGAAACTGTGTTACTAGAATGGCTTTGTTGGAAGTGGAAAAGTGGAACCCAGAACAAGGTGGTGCACTACAGTGAGCAAATAGAATGACACTGAAACGTCTACTCGTTACTTACGAACTACATAATACACAATTAGGTAGTACAATGTACATGACTGACAACATTTAAAACAAGCCATTAAAAACAATGATTTACTCATGCATTGACAACAAATTCTAAACCATTGATCTTTATTAATCTAACGGTTATAGGGTGATTTCAAATGTTTAATTTCACAAGCGTAGCGCTCTGTGCATTTCATTCCGGAATGGAACTACAACCATAGATCAAATGCTCATCTAATGATTGAGTAATTTATGATATAAATAATAAACATAAAACATGTGTTTTAAATTTTCTTTAAAGTTTAATGCGTTAGGATTGACATCAAGGCCAAGGGGCCAAAAAATTAACATTTCAAAAGCCTTAATAAAATGAATTATAATGTCACATTAATAGCACATTGCACAACCATTAATATCACTTAACTTGCAAAGGAATTAATAAAATGAATTACAATGTCACATTAATAGCACAACCATTTATTTTATTACAACTGAATTACAATGTCACATTATTACATAGTACAAATACAAATGTAAGCGCAAGCGCCAAGCTTCTACTGGACTACTGGTGAAAAGTCAAAAATGTAAATGTGATACATGTATCTCTAAAAATAAATGGAACTTATCAGGTCAACCATGAGCTCTAAAAATAAACACATGGGACTTGTCGAGTCAGCCATACACTTTGAAAATAAATGCATGGGAAAAGGGGGCCTGATCAAACTAGGGAAATGGGAGTCATGAAGATACAAAATGTACTTAGCCCCTTTTAGAACTAGATTGATGTAGAAGATGAGGGCTAGTAAAACTGCTCCCATGCAGAAGATGAGCACTGAAATTAAATGCATGGGAATTTCTTGGGAAACAATGTAGGCGATGAGGGGTAGTAAAACTGCTCCCATCTTCTACTTGTAGCCTCCATGCATTGGGATAACACTTATGTCCATCAGAGCTCCTCATCCTGGTTCAAAACCTGTCTAAGAAGTCAGGTGAACCAAATCAACTTCTTTCCAATTCCACCCATTTTGAACTTGAAGGAAATTGGTCTTTTACTATGTAACTACATAACTGGAGGCAGGAGAACTTAGAGCATCCCCAATAATACTGCATCATCTTCTTCCTGAATCCTTATTAAGTTATTAACCCTACAAAATGAAAACCCTTATGACAATTAAATGAATTCTTTTAGTTGTGCTCACTATCCTTATTTATGGGCCAAAAGTGCCACCAAAAGTGTCACTACCAGCCTGGTACCTTGTACACCTCACACGTGTCACATGTGAGCTCTAAGGTTGTGTATAATTATTACTAACTACTTAGTAATAATTGTGATTCATGCAAACCAAAAATCCAACTTAATCAGTACCTCAAGCTGGCTGCATGCAAAGTTGCAAATTGTAGCTCAAGCTAACAAGCTGTCAATTGTCAAAATCGGCAGTGCCACGCAAGTTATCGATTGTCAAAATCACTAGATTATTGACATCATCATCTACGATTCTATAGTACTTCGTGCAGTTTTCAATATAAAGCTATCCAATCAATCACTTTGGCTATTCATATGGTATTAATCCATGTCGCTGCCCAATATCACAACCAAATTGAGAATTTCAATAGAGTAAATGAAAGGTAGAGTACTTTGATGCATTGAAAAGAGAGAATTAAATGTCTCGTTTTACCTTAATGATTATCAATGTCCTAGCTAATAAGTCACAATAAATTTTTCTCACTTATGATCAAAACTATATGTTGATTTTTGAAACCAATTATTAATAAAATCTCAACCATTGATTTCTGAAAATCTAACGGTTCTATTGTTATTCCAGAGATTTCAGTTCGCAAGTCTAGTACTTCAAGGATTTACTTCCGAAATGCATCTATAGCCATCCATCGAAAAATCATTGAACGACCCCTCTTTTAAATCAAACTTTATGCACGTGCATAATTTAAAATGGGGACATCGCTAGGTTGACGTGACTCAACCCTTAGGATTAAAAAGTTAAGATTTAAGGCTTTGTCATAAAATATTTTGGTCTGACTTAGGCAATATTAAACAGTAAACAAGAGCAGGATGACTGATAGACCTAAATAATTAATAAAATCTCAACCATTGATTTTTGAAAATCTAACGGTTCTAGTGTAATTCCAAAGGTTTCAATTCGCAAATCTAGTGCTTGAGAGATATACTTCTGGAATGCAACTACAACTATCCATCGAAAATTCATCGAACGATCATGGTCCATAATGTTGTGTCGTTGCTAAAATTTGGAACCTTAGAACCAAAGTCTGAAGTTTCAAAGTTTTTGAAACCTTCGACCCACCGACTACAAAGATGACCAAGAAAGACTTACAACTAAGGTTAGGAAAATTTGCGATGACACTTTGCCACTGCATTTTTTATTAGTTTGATATTATGTTTAAATCACCAATGCTTTTTTCTTAATCATTTGAAAATAGGTTTAATTTTCCAATACATTTTTTTTTTAGTTTGAAAAAAAGTTTTAATCGCCAACAATTTTTTTTTTATGGTTTGAAAACAGGTTTAATTCGCCAATTGAAATATTTTATTGGTTTGAAAATAGATTTTAATTACCAATGGAAAAATTTTAGTGGTTTTAAAAAAATTGCATTTCACCAGGATTTTCCACAAACTTCTAGCGATTAGAAAAGATTCACCAATGGACCTTTTTTTCACGAAAAATGAAAAAAATTGCCACTCAAATTAATATTTTTATCGAGAAGTATACAAGATTCGCTAGGATTTTACACCTTCATCGAGGGGGGGTTTCTTAAAGTTTTCCCTGGAATTTGATGCCATCAAGGTTGAATTTAGGACTATGTAGATAGGTGTAAACTTGTCTAAAGAAAGGGAGTTTCAAGTTTTCAAAGGATAACTTCAATATATTAGTGTACACCTCAATAAAGATTTTTTATTTTCAAGTGTTAAAACTAATTGATAGTACCAACACACTTGTGTGTAGGAGATGAGGTCGGTAAATTAAAGATTGTGCTCGTACATGCTCAAGTTCACACTTATGCATAGAAAAAAATATTTTATTAGATTGAAGCAGGTTTGGATGTATTGTTGCACCCCTTATTGAAGAAAATAGGTCCAAATTTTCAAACATCAAAACTATGTTATGAAGAATCCACCTCAAAATGAAGGTTGTGATTTAAGTTTGAAGACTAATGCATATATTTAGGTGCATTTGTGTATAAAAGCGAGGTTCTATTCATCTTTTCATGTGTAGAGCTATGCACACAACAAACCCATTTTATAATTCAAACCAAACAAGAATTCCCATTAATAGGTGTCCTCTTATATGAAGAGAAATTGTTCTAAGGAAAAGTACCAAATTGCTATTATAAGGCACACATGAGAAACCAAGATAGAAGTTTCAAATCCACAAACACTTTTCCCATTGATGGGCATGCACCTCAATAATGAGTGTTGATTTCAAATTTAAAATGACTAATTGCTTGTATAGATGTTCATTGGAATGAGAATACAATATAAAAGTCAAAAGATAAAAATGCATCATATAGGCACACACATGTGATAGGGTCTAATGAGGTATAAAATAAGTATGCATATATATATTGTTAGGTATGCACTAGATGAAGGTTGAATAAATTTTTAAAATGATAAATCTATTATAAATTGAGGGTGGAAATTTATTCAAATAGTTGCATGAATTTTGAACTCATATATTTGTTATAAATAAAATAGCAATAATAATAATCAATTTATATAACAAATCAAAATCTATTGGTGTTAATAATAGAAAGGTTTTGCTTTCTTATTCTTTTATTTTGTTTATCTTAATAGGAATCCAAAACAATGTCATGACATAATGTAATCAGCTTTTAAATATCAAATAGGAATATAATTCAAAATAAAGAAGGTTACACAACAAAACACAAGTTCAAAGAGAGCATGAATTCTAAGTTGATAATCAAACACATGAATTTAACTTAGTAGCAATGATTTTCATCATTAAAAGTTTATATATATAAAGGCTTTAATAATAGATTTGATATTTTTAAATTCAACCACTACAAAAAAATTCATAATTAATATTGAAGGAACTACCTAATCTCAATAAGTTTGGGTGGAAGAAATTAATAATTTTTATTGATATTCAATCTATAACAAGGGGTTTCTTTAATATTTAGCTTATGTAACATTAGAGCAAGTGAATTCTCCATTAAAAAAATTGACAAGGTTGTATTGACATTCAACAATGCAAGAAGATTTTAGCACTTAAAACATCATCAACTTTCTCATCTAAAACCTTGATTTTAGCAATTCTATTCCATTTTCAAATAATGCACTTTCATTTTCAAGCTAAGGGTTTGCAATTTTCAAACTCAAATTCTTTGATTTTCCAATGAATGCCTAGAAATTTGTGATGGATTTTTAGTCATCATAATCATTCTTTCTACTTCAAAAATTTCCTTTAAGTGCAAGTTTTTATTTAAATAAAGTGTTTAAACATATACCAATACATTATTAGAGAAAGTGACACTTCTTTAGTCTTTTTAAATGGTAGTTTTCATGGTATTTAAGTTTGTGCATTTTTACTTGAGGTTTGAGGCACAAGATCAACAATATAGAGTATTTTTCATAAACATTTGATTATTAGAATTTTAAAGTTTCAAAGGACCCATCATGATCAAATAAAATAAAAGTTTCATCTGAATTATTTAGAAAATCATTCAGAGCCATCTATTAAGATTCACTAGTTTTAGTCTATACGAAAAATAATTTATGTCATTTTAGTCATCACTATTTTCAAGGAGAAGAGCATTTTTTAAAAACTTTGATTTTTGCCAATGTAATTAATAATTTGTGTTAGTTTTAGCACTCTCTAGTTTTATTCCAATATGTTATTTTTAGGAGTCCATTTTGTTAGTATAAATGTGGTCATTATCATACCTAGTTAGCTAATCACCTTTCTAGGATTGACCTATTCACACCTAGCTTGAGTTTACTTAGGTTTCTTTTACTTTTGTCTCAATTCATATGGTTTAGACATGTGTCCTCATGAATTGAGATACCTACTCACCTAGTTGTCAAGTGAGCTCACAAGTGTCCCATCTTTGGAGGGGTAGTTGGAGTTTCACTTACCTTCTCACTTACCCATCCTTGCCTATATATACAAGGCTTGATCATTGTATTCTACACATTCTATGATACTTATTTGGCTTTTGCATTGTGCTTGATTCATTTCATGATAGTTTGATATTGCATTCATTATTTGCTATTCCAACTTGATATTAAAACATTGAACTATAACCAATCTCCATTTTGAAATGGTTTTATACCCTACCCGCAACCACTTCTACTTACAATCGACCTCCATAAACATCGTGTTGCTTTCCTTTGTTTCCAAAAACCTCTATATATCTTACAAGTTCTAAGGTGCCTCTCCTAATGGGTTTCGTTCTAAGAAATCTGTTGCTCCTTTTATAAAGGCATGGCCTCAATTTTGGAGTTTGAACTACAAAATGTAGGGCTTTTCCTATAGTCAATTGGGATTCTTTTGTCCTGAAACACCAAGCTCTTCTCCTTGCCTTGAAGTATTCTACACATTTGTGTGTGCATCAAATAAAATTCCTACCTCTGTCGCTTCACAAGATAAGTAGAGGTTGTAATAAGTTGTCCATTCTCTAACTTGCCATACTTGTTACTCCATGCTTGAAGGATCACGAAATATCTGTGCATGGGAGACAAGCTTTGCATGCATGGCGACGTTGCAAAGATATTCACTACACTTGGCACAAATAGTAGTTCAATTGGCGATTCGTAGACATAAAGGCATGAGGCATTACGACATTCAACATTTCTCTTCTCACATGGCCAGTCAAAGAAGCAACAGAGTTTTTTTTTTATTAATCCTTCTCACTGCACCCTCCAATGGTCTCTTTAGACTTGGTCAACCAGCCTCTATTATTCATTGATAAAAATTCTTCTAAACCATTAGTTGTTTTTATTTTAAATTATGCTAGTGGTCACATAAATATTAAAGTTCACTATTTGTTGACCTTCAAGAGTTAAAAAGGGTATTTTTTAAGTTTTTCATAACTTTCGAAGGGGGAGTCCATTTTTTTGCTTGTGAATAGTTGTGAAAGCTCTTTTTGAGCCTAAAATTTTGACATAAAGATGTTTTCAAAACTATACTTTTTAAATCTATTTTTAAACCTTCAAAAAATAGTGTATCTTGTGTAAATTTTTATAGGGGATAACTTTCATCTCATTTATCAAACGTTCACAATTTTTTTTTTGAAATTTATCATAATTTCACAAGGATTTCAGATTTCTAATCAAAATTTAGTTTAGGAAAGCTAATTTTTCACTATTTGTAAAAATGTCTATGAGTTATAAATGAATGATTTGGCTTCCAAACTTGACACAGATTTGTAATTCTTGTTTTTCATCTTTTTTTTTTTGGAGTGGGGGGGCGAGGGGGCGGTGATACATTCAGATATAATATAATTTTGGGGGGATTTCTAAGGCACACTTCAAGTGCCTTGTTGTGTGTGCATCATGGATCCAAAAATCAACTTGTTAACTCCACATAATTTCCACACATAGAAAGTCAAAGTACAATGATTACTTCAATCTAAAGGATTATGGAAAATGGTTATTGGGAAACAAATTCAATTTACTAGGGAGTTTGAGCAATTTACTTATCAAAACAAGTTAGATGAAGTAATGGGAATAATAGGTCTTCTTGTTTTTGATAATTTGCAATTTCACATTTCTAGCTGTACAACTCCTTGTTAGACACACGACAACTGAGAGGGGCTTGAATCAATTGTACATTAAAATCATCAAACCCTCATTATCCTTAAACCCTTATTAAGCATTAGCAAAAAGTAAACATATGAAACATCAACACAACAACACCATACATAAGAGAACACCAGATTTACGTGAAAAACCCTAATTAGGGAAAAACCATAGTGAGGATTAACTTGAACATATATATTAATAGCAACATCGAATACAATAGGCTCACTTCCAAAAGGGCTCACTGCCCAAAAGAGAAGAGAGGATCACTTCCTAAAGGACTCACTGTCTAGAAGAGAAGAGAATAGAAGAAGACTATTACAAGGAGGTTCACTACCTAGATCAACATAAAGATCCACCAAAACAACTCTACACCATATACAAACTTTGAATCATTGCCTCCAAAACCTTTTAAAGGTATACTAAAAGTGTAGACACCTTTTTCCCACTACATTTGGTAGCCTTAGGTGTTTAAGCTCACACTTAAATCACCACACATGATCACATTCATATCATACTTCTCATCTATAACATATACAACAATTGAACTTGTTTATATATCTTTTGTGACCTCAAACAACCTTGTTTAGGTTAGACACAATGAAACATATGCACCTCAAACATGCAACCAACAAATAGGTTGGAACCAAAAACTTTTGTGATGGAAAGAAGTGAAGGAACATCACACAAAGGGTTGATTAGGACCCAAATCTACATCGAAATGCTTCATCACGGTTCCACAAATAGCAAACAACCTCTACAATTAGCACTAGCATGCCATGCCATCCAAACTTGCACTAACACTAACAAGTGACCACATGCACACTTCTCCATATCCAAAAAAAACATGCAAACCACATAGTAACAATCCACAACATCCAAGAGTATTTGAAAAACCATCAAAATATTAATTAACACTACCACAACTACCTAAAATTGAAGAATACTTTCATTCTGTGCAACCAACCATACTACCACAAACATGCAACTCACTAACCAACCTTGCAGAACAACTGAACACCAAAAACTCCAAGGAAAGGTAGGTACAAACAATATTAACATGTTCCCAAATTTGCAAGATAAGAAACTTCAATGTAGAGAAATTCAGAGCAAATTCCTTTACTCCCAAACAACCTTCTTCACAAGCAACACACTGTCAAACACATCTTCCACTGCCGCACGATTCAAAACCTAAAACTCTGGATATAACACCTCTGAACATCTATAAACATTACATCCAAACTGCACAAGCATATCTTCAAGCATGAAGAAGTGCAGATAACAACACAAAACACACCTCTATCACCATGTACATTGCTTTATACAAATTTTCTCAAAAGCACTTGGAAACCAAGTGAAGATGCTACATCAACAACACCACAAACACCTCATCAACAAATCACAACATCTGCAACACCTGCTTAGTACCACAAACACTTCATCATCATATCCACACTAGAGGTTGACATTAATGACCACCAATGACAACATAGTGCAACAAACTCCATACTGTTGACATCAATGACAACACCTGCAAGATACATGCAACACTCCTAAGCAACTATGGGACAAATTTGATGATATCTTTGGTAAATTTGATGAATTCAAGATTCTATAATTGGATGTCAAATTAGAAACATTGTCTCCAGATGCTTTCTCTTTTATTGAAGATTTATTGGTTCATTTATGTCTTTGCTTTCTAGACTTCAAGGTTGTTGTAAAATAAAAATAAATAAAGACTGTGTCTTCTTGATTTTTTCAAAGTTAAGAGGTCCTTCTCAAATATTTTCTTTTCCCTTTTACTCTACAATGAATGCTCTTGGAACATCACATATATAATATTATATTTTGAATAGTTTTGTGATAGACTTACAAGAGAAAAATCTAAAATAATCTCTATGGATGTTATCACCTCTTAAAAAATGTAGGCACTAGTTGTCCAATCATCTAAGGGAAAAGTAAAGAAGCCTTCTAATAAACCTAAGGTAGAATCAACTTCAGAAAATGAGCCACCATCTAAAAGGAACAATTCAGTCGACACATAAGACACGTTATCTACACACTTTGGAAATAAGACAAGTATGTAAAAAGAAACTCCATTACACTTTTTGTGGATTACATAATAATGATAGAAAAAAAATTCATAAGAGGATTGTAACTTTGGAAGAGTCCATGAAGAGACACAACATTGATCTTCCCAAACCTACTAAGGGACATGCCCTTACCACTAGAGGTTTAAATACATCCAAGGACAATTGGATAGTTGACTTAAGAGCCTCACACCACATGACTCACTCATAGGGTCTTCTAGCATCTTTTTTTGATAGCACTACTTCTCATATTTTAGTTGGAAAATCTTCATAGATTCCACAATTATGGGGTCAAGTACATTACAATTGATAGAGGGTAGCATTAAGGATGTTCTCTATGTTCCTAAGATTTCAAATAATATCCTTTCAATTTACCAGATTTTCCATACTGGTGATGGAAAGGTAGTTGAGTTTTCACCACATGATGTAGTTATTCGAGAACTACACCATCTAGAGAGGATTGTTGCTTTAGAAAGATCAGATCATGGGTCTCAATTGTAAATGTTTCATGGTTTTGAGTCATCTTATGGAGCACCACATATTTCCCATGTTGAATCTTTGAGCATAATTTGGCATGAGAGGTTTGGACACCTCAATTATAGGTATCTTTAGTAATTGAGTACTAAGAATATGATACTTGGACTCCCTAAGGTATCTTACATAAAGGGAATTTTTTGACATTGTGTAATTGGAAAACATCATTAGGAACCCTTTCTAAAGGGTAAGGTCCATTATTCTACTACCTTACTTGAGTTGGTCCATAGTGACCTCGTGTCATTTCCAACTTCATTTTTAGGAGCCAAGTATGTACTCACTTTCATTCATGACTATTCTCGTCACACTTGGGTATAATTTATTAAGTACAAAAGTGATTTATTCCACACTTTCAAGACCTTCAAGGAATTCATGGAGAAGCAATTAGGTTCTTCTATTTGATTGTCCACACAGATAATAGAGGGAATATGTGAACCAAACCTTTATGGAGTATTGTGTTGAGCATGACATTCAACATCAATATTTGATTCCCTACACTCCTCAACAATATGGTGTTGCCAAAAGAAAGAATAAATCATTAAAGGAGATGGAAAATCGTATGCTTCAATCTAAGTCTACGACCCCATCATTTTGGGGTGAAGCTATCAATTGTGCCAAATATATTTAGAACCACACTCCCCACAAGATAATTTAGAATCTCATTCTAGAGGAGGCTTGGTCTAGAATCAATCTTGATGTTTCCTTCTTTAGAGTATTTGGTAGTGAAGTTTGGGCATTCATATTGGATGGTCAGTGTAAGGAAATGGACAAGAAGAGTCAATAATACATATTTTTTGGTTAAATAATTCACTTTGTTACAACTTTAATTCCTCATGGTTAGATACAATCATAACTAGGAAATGGTGGAGAATCTAGTGCAACTAGCACTGCCACTAGTGGTGATGGTACGTGTAGAAGTACTAGTAGTGGTCAACATGTACTACAAAAACAAATTACTCATAAGAGGCCAACAATAGAAGATACTAAACAAACACCCAATGATTAAGGTACTTTTAAGAAGCAAAGGATTATGATAGGTCCAAGTCTAACTACCAATACCACTACCTTAATTTCCACCCCAAAGTATTTATTTCCAGACACTCCTCCAATTAGTGTGACTGCAACAACAATGTCTCATCCTCAGCTCGAGCTCAGTCTTAGATAATTAGGGATGTTCCCATCACTGCAAGTACTCCTTTGTCATTCAATCATGCCATTATATTTGTATCCCCAAGTTTTGATTACAATGATGAGTTTAAAAAGAAATGAAAAATGTATAAACAAGAAAGGAAGCAATTGATAGAGAGTGCATCTACTATAAATTTAGAGCTTGCAACAACTAAGGTATTACCCACCTTTGACCCAAATACATAAACCATGGAGTACATGTTTTTTATTCCCATAGTTCAAAATAAACTAGAGAGAATCATATGGATCATTCTGAATTTTAGGTGAGTAGTTCCCAATTGGACTTTTTTGGATACAAAAATTTTAACAAAATTAATGTATCAAAAAAGAACATTGAATTGTTGTACACATCATTGCTAAAGCAAGAGAGAGAAAAAATAATTACAAATTCAAATAAAAAAGTTATAGGAATACCTAGCAAATGAGAAGACAAATAGGAAAGTAATAGATAACAAGATCAATGAATTAGAAAAAAGAATAAAAAAATCTTCCTCGATATCTACAATCAAAGAGGATAAACAAACAAAGGTGGAATTGAATTGAATGAAGCAAAGGTTAGATGAGAGAAAAAAGAAATATGATGATGAAAATCTACTTTAGAAAAATTAAAACAAAACTTGGTGAAAGAAAAACATTGGGAACAAAAATTGGATGAATAGAGAAAAACCAATGAAAGATTGACAACAGAGCTGAGGGAAGCACAAAAAGAAATAAAGTCTTGTCAAAATGAGTTAATTGCAATTTGTAGAGAAAAAATAAGGCATATTGAACAAAAGATCTGGGAGGAAATAATACAAAGGATTGATCATTTGTGTGAATTGTTTTGATTGATTGATGATCTAATAGTACATAATAGGAAGCTTAAGAAATACATAGTGGACAACAAAATTGTGGTTTAAAGAGAGAATTGTAAATTAAATTTTGCAAACAGTTTACAAAGCCATTGACAATGAATTGAAATCAAAAAGAATTAATGACTGGATTGATGCCTCAATGAAGGTGTCATCTATCATTCATAAGTGTTTGAGAATATGTGAAATAGAGGAATTTCTGGATCAGGCTGCAAAAAAGATGAAAATGGATAAAAAGGCAAGGAACTTGAAAGAGTTTGGTTTGCCAAAGGCTTTTGACACAATAGAGAAATTCACTGGAAAGGATACTTTCATAAAGAAGATGGAGGATACAAGAAATCTTGATTTGGACCAGTTTCCTCAGAACCCAGATGAGGTGAACTATTTGGATTCCATCAAACCACTAATAACCTTGAATGCAACTTTGATTAAAACATTCAAGTTCCAATTTCAATCATGAATTGTTAACAAATTTCCAAGTCAGAAACTATTAGTTACAACAAATGACACTTCAATCAAATGAATAGTGGAACACACTACAAAAGTTGATAGAACAATTGCTAATGTTGTATAAGCTATTGTTGTTAATATGTTATTAAGCATTGAGTTGAATGATGAATCATTAAGTACATGTAAAACTTATCATTATGACATAATTAAAATATGAAATTATTAATAATATGTTAATTAATAAATGGAAATTGAAAATCATGTTTAATAACTAATTAACCAATTTAAAAATAATGTTTAAAATTTAGATTCTAAATTGGAACAATGGAAAATAGTAGTACATTAATTTATTCAACCTGACTCATAATTTCATGGAATATAATATAAAATATCATCAACTACAATTTGGAATATGAATCTATGATTTATGGAATTCAATATAAAAAATAAGTACCTAGAAACTACTAAATCCTTAAACAACAATTAAAATTTAGATTCTACATTGGAAATTTGGAATAGTGGAAAATAGTAGTACGCTAATTTATTCAATTCGATTCATAATTTTATGGAATACAATATAAAATATCATCAACAATAATTTGGAATATGAATCAATGATTCATGACATGTAGTATAAATACCTAAAAAACCATTAAATCCCATGCATTTTCCAATTTACCTCTTGGTTCTCACTCTAACGATGAGATTGAGAGTCATCTTGACTCTAAGTCTAGTCTTCATTTTCTTCGCGCTACATACATTCGCTTAACTATATCTCAAGTTCAACATTCATTGTGTCACTATTATTTGTGCCATTGCCATTAGTGTTTGAAGTGTTGCACAACCCTCTTCTTTTACATGTGGACTTCTAAATTTTGATTGCCCTTTCAAAAGGAAAACATCAAATATTGTACCTAGTTGTATACATCCTCAAGCAATTTTTCAAATTCTTGTCTACTTTGTTTCTTATCTTTGATTTCAAAAACCCCAATGCACTTAAAACTCTCTCGTCCTCCATTGACCCTAATATCATTGTTTGACATAAAATAGAAAGTTAAAATATTCTGATAATGAATCACACAATATTTCACTCCGACCAAAGGTTTCCCAAACCCTTGATATTGATCTCGTTTGCATGGGATTCTCCATGGAGTCAAATTGGTCAATCATACTTGTTGCAAAATGGGGAGCTAGTTCTCTAAGCTTACTTTCATATATATTCCTTCTTTTTTCTATCCATTATATTTTGAACTTTTTGAAAAGTGTTTAGCCAAGGTAATTACTTTTCTATGAAATAATTATAGTTGATGATGGCTTAGGACCCAAAATTGAGGATACATAATAGACATAGCTTCAATTGTTTTATCTCAAGGGAATCATTCAATAATCTCTAGGGAAATAGATTTTGCAATAGATTTACAAATACCACTTACAAATTTAACAATATCATTGAAAGCTTCATTTGTAACAGGTACTTCCTTGGTAGGGTGCTTCATTTTCATACAATAGTGCTTTGGTATCTCAAATCTACATACAAAGACACATAACTCCCTACTTGCATGAAACTATAAAAAAAATAGGATTGTTCAAATTTGTAATCAACTACCAGCTTATAAATTTTGGACTTCGAAATAGATAATTTGATAGATATAGATTATCAAGGGTCATGCATGTCATTCTTCGTAGTTTACTATATTCATTAATATACATAGTTTTGTCTTGGGATTTTCTCACAAGATTTTTTATTTCATCAAGCATGGGGAGAATACTTGGTAAAGTTAAGAGTGTCTCTATATCAATAAACCTATGTAAGAAGTCAAGAGCTTTGTCTACTATGTGGTGATGCTCATACATTACTCCAATTAAGGATTGATATTTTGAAAAAATCTGCTGCATTGGTCCATGCAAGGAGATCCATTTGGTATCAACATCCTTAAGAAGCTTGTTTCTTGTTGTTATTCCTTCAACAAAATTTTAAAATTCCACAAAACATTAGGGACTTTGGAAGAAGTATGAGTAGATATTGTGGACTAGATTTTCAACTTTTGATATTGAAGGAAACTTGCTTACAATTTTAAATGCTAAATTCATTTTGTGGGTCATGCAGTGAATGGCAATCATGTATAGTGAACAAGTAGTTTGTAACTTCATGCAAAGACCGTTCCTATTACCTTGCATTATTGAAGCCCCATCAAATCCTACACACACCAAGTTTTTAGCAATTGTGAAGTCATCCATACCTCCAATTTCATTCAAATATTCTTAACTAGTTTAAATAGATTTTGTGATTTTGAACTATCCTTCATTTTATGAACACAAAGTAGATGAGGTTGGTGGACATGTTGGTGTACAATATACACATGCATACATACCCAAGAAGTATTATCTACCACAACAACTTCATCTAAAGATAATGCAACGAAGGTTTACTCTTATTTTTTTTCTTGTAAATCTTGTTTTTCCACCTCAACAAGACAACTTTCCCATTCCCATCTAGAGTTTATTGACCAATGTATGCTAGGAAAGTTAGGAGCACCCAAAAAAAATATATATATATATTTTGGGTAGTCTGTCATAGGACTCCCTCTGGACAAAATATGAAAAACAACACTCAACTGAACAATTTTTTCTAGTTGTGCTCCTACCATTGTCTTTCCAAATTGAGCTTTAGTTGAACCTCCACATTCAACAATATTTGTCGTTCCTTTCATATGCTCATCATATTCTAGGGAATACTTAACATGAAGACATTCTTCCTTTGATTTCCATCTTACTAATGATTTTTCCTTTCCATCTATGATTTGTTTTTCCTAAACTTTATCGATATGCTTTTCTATATTGTCAAGCTTTACTTGTAACTTCTTGTCTCTTTTATATTTTCAGCTACAAATCTTACACTTGGATTATATTGGAGGTTCATCCTTGTTTGCATTATCCACTAGTTCAATGGATTGTACTTTGAAACCCAATCAATTTGAAAATTCCTTAGCATATCCCACTTGTGCCTCATTTTTTATTTGTATTTTCTTTTCCTCTTTCTTGCAACAACAACATCTATAGTGTAAACATCTTCATCCAGGTCAATTAACTCATTTTGGCTACCCTAGGTATCCCTTGGAACATCTTTTGTGGCATTGTCATACTCACTTGACTTAGTTTTAACTCGTTATGATCTCCTTTGAGGTATTTCCAATGTCTTCTTCATTAATTTTTGTTGCAAGAGTTGATGATGTAGTTCCATCTTGATCTGATGGATCAAAAACATTTCCAAAGTAAGACTTTATGATAACTCTACGTTTTGGGCATTTTGATGGCCTCCCTTTACCACCCTGAGGAGTCTTACTCTTCTTGCACTTGTTGCTTGACATTTTGATCTCTCATGAAACAAAAGGTACCAAAAAATGTCTTCTTATTTAAGGACATAGAATATAGATCTCATTCCCTAGTCAATATCATTTTTAAGATTGAAGCAAGAATGACAAAGAGATAAAAAAAATACTATAACACTATGAAGAAATGATCACTTACCTTTACATTTTCACTGACTCGTTATTCGTTAATGCAACAATGTTTGTAGTTGTAAGTTTGTAACTTTCTTATGATTAAAGTTTCAACTTCTAAATCAAGAGTTCACAAGTTTAGAACTGAAAAAGATGTGTAAAAATAAATCAGAGTTTGGATGTATTTATATCAATCCATATTTGGCAAATTTCATGGGATTTTTAAATGGTATAATAAAAATTTGGCAAATCCCGTGTGATTATACAATGATACATTTAAATGTTGGGTGAATCAAACCTCGACAAAACACATACGTTGCAGTTTTCAAGCTGATTATGGCCCTACAATTAGCATGGATTTATCATAGTATTAGTGAAATGGGTCCTCATATGCAATTAATTTTTAATGTAATTGGTGAAATGTGTCCTCAAGTGCAATTATTTTTTAATGTTATTTCCGAAATGGGTCCTCATACGCAATTATTTGAAAAATTTATTGGTGAAATAGGTCTCACACATAGTGAACATTTAATGATGTTGGCAAAACATGTCCTAATACACAATGCCATTTTAATAGTATTGGTGAATATGTGGGTGATTTAATACATGCTTCTGAGATTCCATGTGAAAATATTAATTAGACCATTGGAAACATGTAGTTTGTTATGGTAAAATTATTAATTACATATTATGGTAAAATTATTAATTACATATGCCTCATAAAATAAATTGGTGGAAAATTGAAATGTATGAGATCGATAATTCATAAAATCTGGACAATTTATCCCCTCATTGGTTGCAATGTATTTGGCAGTTTCGAATTAGCTGAATGTAACTATTTGCCACTAAAAAATCCTTGTTTCTTGACCAACTATGGTAATGTTATATAAACTTTGTTAAATGTCAAGGGTGGGCTTTTATAGAAACCCTAATTATAATGTATAAAAAATTGTGTTAAACTAAATTTTACCTAAGAAACATGTTGACACTAGGGCTAAATGCTATAATTAAAAGGCACATGCCTTATTTTAACCATTGAATCCCTTATTGTAGATGTTACATATTTTTTACTCAAGGGTTATAGATTAATGGCATGGGATAACATTAATCCTTATGAGTCTTTATTAAAAAAAAGGGGGGGAATCGTATAATGTTATGACCCCATAGGCCAAGGGGATATAAATGACTATGCCATAATTGTATAATGAAGAAATAATTAAATGATGACACATATACTTTGGAAACTTGATTGTAGTAGGTTTTTTTTATATTTGTGTGTACATTAGTATTATCTAGGGGAGGTATTACCATGAGGACACATGTCAATAATGGAGAAAATAGCATTATTAAACTCTACACACCCCAAATCATGTGATTTTACCCTTGTTATTGGATTCTACATGTTTTTTCCTTACCATTGATTCTCAACATGAACACGAAAGGAAATAAATGGTCTTTATGAAATTAAGTTTAATAGTCAAGCATGGTCATAAAAGACATTTGTAGGTCCATCTTGCTATAATTTTGAAAGTTTTCTTTAACTACTAACCTTTATGGTCTACATATTGAAAAGCTAAGCCAACAACTATTGACGATTCTACATAATTTCATAATAGACATGTTTCCAAATCAAAACAACAGTTGCAAGTCTCATCAAAAAAGAAAAAATCTACATCATTAAAAAGATAAACTACAAAAAATATTTTAAATTTCCATAAATTTAAATTACAATTACAATATATTAATCTTGTAAAATTAAAAACTAACCCATTTCAATTACACAACTAAATTTGAATACACCCATCAACTAACATAAAATGATATATATCAAAACAAATAAATCTAATTCTCTTTAACATCTCAAAACACATTTGACATATAAATTGACACTGATTCGATTAACTCAAACTACAAAACCCAAATCAATATACATTATCTTGCAAATATAACTTTCATTAGCTTTTGTGCATTCACAAGTCTAAAGATAATAGTATTTTCACTCTATTCATCATTACTTAAGAGATAATAGTATTTTCACTCTATTCATCATTACTTAAGTGCTCTTAAGTAATCTTTCTGTAACATTGAGAACCAAAACCTTCATTCATTGGTCCATTAAAACCTTCATTCTCTTATAGCGTTGAGTTCATTAAAATCAATTCCATATTATAATTGACATCTACTTTTGGCCATGGAACCCATGTGATTTTCTCCCTATTCGCTTGTTGCCTGCCCATACTAGATTTTCAAATTATTAAAGTTGTTTTATGAAAATGAAAAGTTAGGTTTCCTACTCTTGTGTCCCAATCACTTTATATCCCCCCATGTTAGGGAGATAGTGACGTTTCACAAGCATAGTGGTTAAAAATATGAGCATTAAACAAAACATTTTTTGGCCATGTGTTGGCATGAGGGTAAAATACTTTTGTTAAAGTGGTGAGCTCACCTAATCTATTGCATATGTTGTATTCTCATCATCTAATCCTAGGTACTTTTATCAAGCCCATGATTTATGGTATGATTTAATATTAACTTTTTGTGTGGAATGTATTGAAATGTGTTCATAATTAAAATAAGCATAAATTTGGTTTGTTTTATATTGTTGGTAGTATGAAATTATATAAATACATGTGTATTTATAAATTTTAATTATGATGAGTTTTATTGTCTATTTGTGTGTTTTAGGTGTTGAATTTAAAAGAAGTATGGACAACTGGTGTAATGGTTGTGCTACGGTACTAATGACCTAAATGGTCACGAGTTCAACTCTCTACAATATAAAAAATAAAAACAAAAACAAAATCTACATGATACATGTCACCATCTAGATTAAATATTATTGTTAAAGTTCACATATATTATGTCAAGCATTGAAGACCTATCCATTGAATCTAATATTTTTTGCCTAGCCATTGATTCTAAATAGACTATCAAACATAATAAGAGACTTTGTAGTACTAAATTTAATGACCATTACTTAGAATGAAAAATGCTTGTGTGGTTGTTTTTTCCCTCTTAGAATGCTATGTAGTCAAAATATGAAAAGCAACATCCAATAGAAAAGGTTTTTTTCCATTTGTTTCCCTTTCATCATCTTTTCAAATAAAGCTTAAATTATACCTTTTCAATGTACTCATCATATTCTAATGCATACATACCATGAAGATATTATTCCTTTATTTTTCATCTTATCATTGATTTTTTTCTTGCAATCTATAAAATTTACTTTTCATAAACTTTTTCATCATGTTTTTCTATGGTACCAAATTTTAGCTACAATGTCTTGTCCCTACCACATTTCCAACTATAAAGCTTACACCTACATTATATGATATTTACATATTTGTTTTCATTCTCCACCATTCTCTAAATGGGTACTTTGAAACTCAAACAATCTAAACATTTATTGATAAGATACAAGGTTCATAACTTGCATGCACCAAGATAACTTATTTGTGCTCACTAGTTTCATAAGTAAATTTTCCACATTCTCTAGACTGTCAACCTTCTATAACATGACCTTACTATTCTCCAACATCTCACAAATAAAGTGATATTGCACATTAACATGCTTGTTATGAGCATGGTAGATGTGATTTTGGACCAAACAAATGACACTTTGACTACCACATCTAATTTGAACCGCCCTACAATCTCTATAACCATATTACCTCTTTATAGGCATGTGTATTAGCCATGTACTCTACTTTAGTAGTGAGAAAAGTAACTATGTGCTACCTTTTACTCATCCAACTCATAACATTGTAAAATAAATAATAAACATAGCCACTAGTGGAACTTTTAGAATCTAAGTCACATGATTATTTAACTTGTCAAGGAGCATAGTGATAGTGCGTCTTAGTTTCTCAAAAGTTCACTTATTAGTGACCACTAGAAAGAATGTAATTGAAATTAAGCTTAGGAGGTCCTAATGAACATGAGCAAATAATGTATGCAAATTGAAGAGTTGAAACTATTTCACCTAGAAGATGGAACGATGAAAATTTAAAATTGATAAGGATAAACGACAACATCATGAAGATGTATCTCAATATTTTTCAATCCTTAATTTATAGAGGATACATGGAAACCATTTGAAAACCTAGAAATGTTGAGTTTTTAAACCAAAAAATGGATAAATTTATTATACTGGGGCAACATTGATTGATAAATTTTTAATTTCTAATTATGGATGAAATCCTAAACCTAATAAGGATTGGATAAAAGTTTGAAATTATGTCCCACTCTAGGACAACATATCAACACAAATAAATGTAAGCATTTACAAGAAACTCAATTTTAGTCATACGTTCTACTTGGATTCATTTTAGCTAAATTTGATCTAGGCCACAACTTTTTCAACCTGAAGTGTCCACTAAATACATATGTAGCATCACTTTGGGACTAATTTACCAAAAAAAAAAAAAAAAAACTTGATGTTCTCACAAATTCTCTCTCTCTCTCTCTCACACGCACATGTAATATATATGTGTATATGTATATATACACATATACATATATTTATATAACACATACATATATATACGCATATACATATATATATATATTTATGTGTATTGAAAATACTCTTTTGTAGATCTATAGATGTAGTTTTTAAAATATACTTTTTAGATATTTTAATTAGTATATATATATATATTATTAAAAGTACATCATCAATACCAAAATATAAGGTAAATTGTCTTCTCAAGAAAAATATAAAGTTTCTAATTTGAAATATGTATATATAGTGCACTAGAGGAGAGATTCCATGCCAAAATGATATTTTTTCCATTTTAGATAAATAGATAAGAAAAAATTAGCATCTCATGAAAACTTTGTGTGTGTGTGTACTATGAAGCATCAAATTATGATCATAGTCTGGTATTAAGGGAAGGGATGAGATAAGCCTCCCATTGTGCCTCCCATATTAGCTAAAATTTCCACATAATTGTTACCTTTTCTAAACACATGCACAATATTAATACTTTGGAATGACTTCATCAATTACATGGTGTCTTAGATAGAGTTACAATAGGACCCATGAGGGACAACCTTGGCTTTAGGCATATCAATTATGATTAGAGAGTCCCCTTCTATAAAAATCTTAGTTATTCCAAGGTTTCTTGCCAACATAAGATCATGTTTTGTAGTTGAGGCTTCAAGGAAGTTATTGGTTCAAATCCCTAAGTTCATCATGAAGGCAATAATAAACTCACCTTCATTCCACCCTACCCCCTAGGGGCTCCCTTTAGTGTAAACATAAAATTTTAGCTTGATCTAATCAAGGCTATGGGGACCAACCTATGTTTCTCCTTTTCTAAAATTTGATGTTATCCACACTGTCTAAGATTAATGTGGCTGTAATTTCCTTCTCAATATCCTTAAGAAAAAATTTTAGGGTTTTTTTTTTTTTTTTTTTAATTTTTTATCTTGGCTATATCCATATTCTCTTGTATATCATAATATTTTTGTTGATCAATACTTCACAAGGTCTAATTTAATTAGTAGATTTTCTATTATTTAACTCCTTTGAGATGCTCTAGTAGATATTGGGAAGAGCTAGCCTCTGTAATCTAATATTAGGTTGTCCAAAGGGGGGATCCAACTAGCTATAAGCATATTATCATCCTTTGTCCAAACCTAATGGGTTTTAAACCTATTCAAAATATATTATATGGTGTTTCAATAATAGGGGTATTCAATTAGTATATTATTGAAGTATTCCTACACACATTTGCATAGACACTCCTCTTGGAAAGAGAAATACCTTTATTTCTAATTTATCTATAGTGAGAATATTTTCATGATAGGTTGCCCACAAAAATAAGTTGATCTTGGGGGTGGGATTGTGGTTCTATATTATTCTCAAATAAAAATTAAGCCTCAAGTAATCATGAATGGTATTGAAACCAAACTTGACTAAATAATTACATGTAGGATCAACTATCCACACTAATGCATCATATCTATGAAAAATATTGAATCTATATGAATTGGTTTTGGTGATAAGGTCATATAGGGTAGTTGTATCCATAATACTTAGCATATTAGTAGTAATATCCCAAGATATATCCTATATTTTTTTGTTAAAATGGTATTTTATATATATTCTATTCCTTCACTTAGCTCCTCTTTAATCCTAACACATGGATTATGGACTCGAAGGGAACCTAGTAAATCCAAGGATCCTCATAGAATTAAATGTTATCCCTATTTTATATAACTCTATTTTATTCATTTTATTCTAAACTATTTAGATTTGAGATTTTATTCCAAATGGTTGAGCTAGCTATGAGTTTGGGCCTAGATAAGTGAGATATCACTTCCTAATTACATAAATATTTAGCCCGCATTACTTTTCTCCATTCATTTTTTGATTTACTTAGTTTTCATCTATTTTTATCTATTAGTTCCTTATTCATATACTTCATTTTGCATATCCCTGAACCTTTAAGAACCTTTGGGAGTAAAAATCTATCCCACGGAACCAATGAGATTTGTTGCTCTTCATCCATCCCTGACCACAAAAATATTCTCAAAATTTATTCCACTTTTTTTTCCAAGAAATAGGTGATATTGAAGAAACAAATAATGTAAAATAAGATTCTCTTAAGAGAGTCTTTGATAAGTTTTAGTTTTCTAACTTGACTGAAGAGACGACCTTTCCAAGCTATGATTTTTTTTAATTCTTTCAATTAAGTTGTTCCAAATGTTGTAAATTTCTCGCAAACTCAAGGGTATTCCAAGTAGGCTGCATGGAGATGATTTATGTTACAACCTAATTTATTAGCAATTTGATTCTTAAGATCCCAATTGATATTGCAAAAAATACCCCACTTTTATCCATGTTGATTCGTTATCTTGAGACCATAACATAATGTGACATAATATTTTTCCAACCTTTGGCTTCTACTAACATGACAATCCCAAGAAGGATGGTGTCATCAATTTTTTATTTATTGTAGATATGATTTACAATTGAGGCTATTTTGAAACCTTTTATGCTACCTTTATTGATATTTTAAATAATATATTTTTCCAACACTTCTACCAATATGATGAACAAATAAGGAGATATAAGTATCTTCATATCTTAGGCCTCCTTTAGAGGTAAAATTTCTGTTAGGGGAGTCATTAATGATCATAAATTTAATATAGGAGCAGTGAAATAGATCTTTCAAAGATTTTTTTTTATAGGAAAACTAATCTTTTGTAAAAATTTCTACATAAATTCCCAAGAGATTGTTGTAGGCTTTGGAGATGTCCAATTTTAGATATATACTCTCCTTTTTACTCTTTCCCATGGAGTATAATATTTCATGGATAGAGATAACAACATATACGATTTATCTTCCCAAGAAAAATCCACAGTTGTTTGTGTGGATAATTATACCTAAGAATGATTAGATTCTCCAAACCAACAAATTAGAATTTTCTAAATTGTGTTTCACAAGATCATATGGAAGAAATATTTCATAGTGTTAGTCCTTTTCTTGGTTATAGTGACTAGATAGGTATTATTGATTTCCCTCAAAATATTCCCTAAAATAAATATTTTTGGGTAGCTTCAATGGCATCTAGTCCAATAATAGCCCAATAAGTTTGAAAGAAAGTAGGAGGGAAATTATTCGGGCCTAGAGCTTTGAATGGGTCAAAAGAGAATAAAACCACTCTAAACTCCTCCTCCAACACCTCCCCACCTATATCCTTAATGTGTCTTTTAGAAAGAGTGTAAGGGATGGCCTTCAATAAATTCTCTTGGATTCCAGTCTATGTTAGGAGTACATTTGAGTAGAAATTGAAAGAATCTAACACCCTCCAATTGTGATTTCTTTTCTTTAGTAATTTGTCCCAAAATCCTTAATTAGTTCAAAGGTTCTATTATTATTCTCATGCTTCAAAACCAAGTTATGGAATATTTTTGTGTTCCCGTCACCACATTTAAGCCATTATATTTTAGAATTTTGCTTCTAAAATATTTTCAATAAAATTGTAAAGGTTGTAGAGGATTTCCTTTTATTTTTGACATAGATATTTTCAAGCTCCACTAGCCTCCATTTTCTATTAGATTTCCTACAACTTTAATTTTGCAACTTTCTTTTTCTCAAAGATCTTACCAAAGGAGTGCTTATTCTAGTAGTTTATTTTCCTCTTCACATTCAAGATAAGAGTGTTGATTAGTCTAAACATCATTGTTCATGTTACCTCACGATTCCACCAATATTTAATGATATTTTAAAGGTTTAGTTTTTGTTTCATATTATTTCAAATATAAATAGGTTGTTTCATTTCCTAACATTTATATGAGTAAGTGCAAGAAGTTGTGTCCACAAAATGTTCAAAAAGTAGAAGTATTTTTCCTGATTTTTAGAATTTGTCATAGTGGGTCTGAAAAATTGAATCTTAAAACATTTCATTAATATGGAATTTATTATTTTGATTTTAGTTTTCAAATATGTAATTTATTCTAATACCTAGATGATATAATTTAATTTTTAAAAGGCATGTATAAAAACTACTTTTTAAAAGTTGTCTTTTTAGGACCATACCATGCATGTGTATGAACACCATAATTTAACCTAAATAAAAGTATTTTTCTTGTTCCTTTTAGGGAAGGATGTGTAATAAATTGAATATTAATGAGGATATTTTTAATAATTTTTTATTTGTTGTGATTTTTGTTTTTGAAAACCCTCATGCACGGACACCAAATTTGACCTAAACTTTTTTTTAAATTTTTTTCATTGTGTAAAAAATTGTTTGTAGATTGATGCCATATACTTTTTTTACAATAAAGATAACAAATTAAATTTATTAAAAAAAAACAAAAACCTGACATCTCAAGTTTATGGACGAGTTTCCTTAGAAATTAATTAAAAAAATCCAATCATTTAAAAACACATATTTGAAAACTAGACATCATTATCTATAATGGGGTTTAATGTCTCAACAATTCTAAAAAAAAAAAGGAAAAAAAAACCATTAGCCATGTTATCAAAGTCAAGTATTTCTCTTAACATTGTCATGACCTTATACTTGTAGGTCCAATGCTAAAGGTTAGGTTACTATGCCTTTCTCAAGCTTAAAACCAAATAAAAAATTGGGTTGGGATTTCATACTATTTTTAGAATGGGTACCTGCTTTAAAACGAGTACCCATTCTAAAAAAAGAATGGGTAGCCACTTTAAAATGGGTACCCATTTAGAACAGGATCCCGAAGCATAATAGGTACACATTCTAATCTAAGGCTTGAGTCCTCATTATTATTTCAACATTTTTTATTTGCATAAAAATTCCCCTCTTTGTGGACCCAATTTCTTGCACTTACCCATATCCCACTCCATTAAAAGAGGGTATAGCTTGAACCAATTCTTAAGAGGGCATGAGGTCTATATTTATCCAAAATAGATTGTTTGGAAGAGAATGAATCTATCCCTCTTGATATGAATAAGGTTATTTCTAACTCTTTTGTTAGACTGAGTGAATGAAGAACCACCCAACTCAATGTCAATCATCTCTACTTCACAAAGAAATTTGTTCAAATTAGCCATACTATCTAAATATTCCATGACCCCCCATTTTTCATAGGGATAGAGAAGGATATTAAAATATCCTACAACTATCCATTTATGGTTCAAGTGATCTTTATTTAATGGGACTAATTCCATCCACATATTTTTTCTAAGTTTTCTAGTTTTGGGGAGATAAACATTAGAAAAATCTAAGAATATCTAGAGATTTTATGCTTAAAATTAATATTGATATAAATTTTATTCTTAGAAATCAAAATACCTTCCAATACCAAAGCATTCCATAAATTGATAGCTCCACTCACCTTCCACATCAACAACATAGAAATTTACATACAACCATATCTTCATGCTTATATTGAAGAGAAAGAATTCAAAGGCATTTTTATTTCTTGTACTAGTAGAATATCTCTTTTAGGTCCTTAAAATATTTCTTTAGAATATTTTTATTTTGAGGTATGTTGATCCCTCTTATGTTTCAATATGTGATTTTTTATTTTTACCCTTCCTAGAGCACAAAAACTCTAGGCTTTTGTTTCCCATCGACTGCTTATCTTGCTAATTTTTCACTTTGATTTCTCTTAAGATCCCTCTATCAAGTTTAGGGTCCACTCCAACATCTACTTTTTTTTGAGTTCTCTAAATTTCTAAGCTCCTTTTACTCTACTCATCTATGGAGTTGAATGAGAAGTCACAAAGGATTTAACATTCTTTTCTAACTCAATGTTTTGTGTTGTTTCCTTCATATTTTAAAGAGGGCAGGAGGAGGGAATATTCATCTTTGATCCCTATTTTTATAGGGGAAGACCTCTTCCTTCCTTCAAAGAGGCTATAGGTGTTTTTATATCCAAGATCTATGCTTTAGTGCCAATATCAACAAGTCTATGAGATTGAGAAATAGAGAATGCAATGCAAAATAGAATGAAGTAGAAATTATGTATAATCCCTAATGAGGAAGTTGTATATATAGGAAAAATAATTTGAGTCACTATAGGAGTGCTCAATTCAAGGTGGCAAGAGTGATCCACCAAGTGGAAAATGATAAGCACCACATATCTTTGAAGAGTTTAACTAACTCTCCAAATGACACATCACTACCTAAGGTGGCTTAACACATAAATTAGAACAAAACAATTAAATAATAATTATTCTACTCTAACACCCTCCTTTAATATCAAATTAGGTGGGTGCATAGACGTATGTGTCTCGAAAGCTAGGCCTAATGAGGTACTTGTGTACAATGAAAATCTCCCATAAAGTGGAGAAAGGTAGAAAACCCTATGGGAGAAAAACTACCCTCTAAAACAAAGATGATAACAAGAAAGTACAATGAAGAGAGACCATGAAGCCTCCTAAACAATGATGTTCAAATTCTCCTTGTGATCTCCTATTGGAAAGAACCTTTCAATTCTCTTGGTGAAGCGTCGTTGATTTGGATGCAACAGGAGATAGTGGAGGAGATGATCTGTCCATACTAGAAGTGGAAGAATGAATATGTGATTATGAATCTGATGGAGAAAAGTGTGAAAATGTGTAAACATGAGAGATTTGATCAATATCACCCATTGCAAAAATTTCTTTGCTCTGAGAAACTCAAATTGTCACTGAAGTAGATGTGAACTCAATTATCTTCCCAAAATTTGTAAGCTAATATATGGAAAGAATACCATTTAATAATTAAGGAACAAACAAGACATTAGGGATACTCTAGTTGCACAACTCAATTGTGCCTTGGGGTGATCCCACAATATTGGTTTACAATTTTTGACCAAACTGGATATTGAACTGATTTTTTTTAACTAAATCTTCACTTTCAACCACCTATAGCGGCTAAACTGTGAGGAATTTGAAGATGACGCAAACTAGTGATTTGTGACATTTACACTTCTTTTTCTATCTCCTTCAAAAACTAGTCTTTAAAAGTAAACACTATTTTTAAAGAGTGACGTTATTGGCTAACACAAATTTTTTTTGTGTGAAGGATAAAATTCTTTTTTTTTTTTAATTTAGACTCATAACTACGATATCTAGTGCATGGAATTGGTTTCATAGCATTTCATTGAATCTTTTTTTCTTAATTAAGTTTCAATGTCAAACCAGTTATAGTTCAAACATGATTTACTGGCTAAAACATAACTTTTTTTGTATGTATTGATCAAAATTCAATTTTATTCTTTTTGTTGGATCAAGGACATCAATATCTAGTGCACTGATATTTTTCATTTTTTTTTATAATCTACTATTTTTCCACATGTGCAAAACAAAGAGCTTGATTTTCGGTGAAAAACCTACATTCAAAAGAAATGATAAATAAATATAATAATCAAATTAAATATATTTAAAATTATACTTTTTGGGAAGATTATAATAAGGACTATATACTTACAAAAATAAATTTTAAATGAATTTATTTGATCCCCCAAAAGGTAAATCAAAACTAGTTTTTTACTAGCATTTTGATAGGTGTAAAGGAGACTTCGTTATAGGTATGGTTTAAAACTAGCGGGGTTCTATCTGAGGGGGTTTGATCTAAGTGGTTTGATCAAACCATCTTCAATTGGAATCCTTTAAATGGAATTTTTCAAGGCATAAATCATTTTATTTTCTAAAAATATGTGATTTCAACAAAAATCAAAATGTTCCAAAAAGTGTAAACCACTATTGTGGGATCATTGCTTGTCCATAAACATATATGAAAGTTTTATTAGCCACTTGTACTTTATTTGCATCAGAAGGATAAAAGGACATGTACACTTATAGATAAGGAGACATATGATGTGATTCTCTGAAATCAAGAACCCATTTATCAATCGTGGAACCTATAGCAGTCATTAGTACTTTTGCTTTAGATATATCCTTTGATTTTGAAGATGTTGGACTAGATGAAGTTTATTTGGAGGTAGGAATCCCTTATTTCTCAAGTAGATGATGAAGGCGGTGTATCCTTTTCTTCATAAATTTGTCTTCATTGTGCCCAGTTTTCTTGCAGAAAGCACACTTCACTTTTTGTTGTGATTTATCATTTTTTTTTCCTTTTATTTAGTTGCAACCAAAACGTGTGGATTTGAATAGTGCATGATACCCATTTGAATTAGTTTTTATTTCTCCTTTGTGACAAAAAAAAATGAAAGAGATGGCATAGTGTAGTGTACACCAAAAGCATTCTTTGTTGCATGAAAAGTAGAAATAAACACTAAATATTGAGGACCTAACATTGATAAGAACTTAGGACCAATTCTTGATCTTTTTTTCTATTCTACAATGTTTGAGTTGAAACCATAATAGATTCAATTTACTAAGGAACTCCTAACGTGTTTTAAAGTCTTGTGGATTAAGAATTATTAATTCATTCTCCAATCGATGTCCCTTTATTACACCTTGCTTACCATTTTTTTTTTTAATGTTGTCCATACATAATTAGGTGTTGTGCCAAAACTAATTTGAAAGAGAAGGTCAAGAGAAATAAAAGTACACAATGTTCCATGGGCTTGATCATTTTGATTATGTCATTTTTCATTTTTCAACTACTCCTATAGGTTCAAGTGAAACAAAGAAAAAGAGAACCCTAGACCTTATTTGTAAAACCTAAGATTTAAATTTAGGGTGTTTTGTGGTCTTTTTCTAATGTTTTATTAAGATGGAGATCAACAAGGTGTTTAGATTGACTTTCAACCATGAAGGTGATCCAATCAAACCTGAATCTACATCTTTTAATAAATCAGAATTGATTTTTTTTATTAACCTAATTAGACTATGTGCCCTAATATAAAAAATGTAAGTTATCGATGTTATCACCTGAAATTACACCCTTGCTGAACCTGGTGTTCAAAACCTCAGTGTAACATGGGAAGACCTCTTAAGATGTGGGTTTCTTGTAAGCAGAGGTCAACCTCCAGAGAATGCTGACTTCCTTGTTGGGTCATCACCTAGAACTACTAATTCTTGGAAGGGAAAGGGAGAAGGAATGCATAAAATAAAACTAACGCTATGGTGATACACTGAACTGACAGGAACAATGAGATACTCGAGTTACACTTGAATACTAATGATGGATATGGGACTGCACAACAAGTTTCTATAGATTATGCATAAGTATTTCACAAACAAGTTTGACATGCACACACCTTCAAGAAGGAAAAGTAGATTTCCACAAATTAAAAGGCTCATGTGCAATTAAGTGAACACAATTTGTAACCTACATAATACTACTTTTACAAAGAAAGGCATGCTAACATGAGACAAAGCTATAAGGAAAAGAAAATATTTCACAAAGTAGCTTGATCAATCACCTGAAAATGCACAATATTTTGCAAGAACCAGAAGGCAAATTGAACCATCAATGGTAACCAAGGTAAATTTTATATATCATGCTCCAAAACAAGTTACAAAATTCTGCTAATCTAAGAGAAGACTGTAGAAGTCACAGACTTTAGAAAAGCATAAGCAAAACTCCAAATGAGTTAGAAAATATACACTAGTTGAGAAAGGATTTTAGGAAAAATCACTAACTCTCCATAATGCATAATCTGAACTCCTTTACAAAGAGGCAAAAATGCCCTAAATACCAAAAGAGTGTTAGCCCCTGCCCTAGGGTTACAAAATAAGTTGGTGCCTGGACATGTCGGCCCAAGAAGCACTTGGAATGAAGTCAATGAGGCATTCAATGTGCATCCCCTACTCATGTCGGTGAAAGCTCGCTCTTGGGCATGACCTTCAAATATTTTACAATGATCGCACTAACTCGCAGCCCTCGTGTCCACCCTCAAGATTTCGTCAGAGCCACTTTGAATGCTTCTGAGCTCAGCGTAGATCCATGTCACTCATTCTGATTGGTTGAACAAATGCTTCATGGGGCGCTAGACGGTCAAAGGTCATTTTGATTAAATTGCACGTTGGTGAGACACTGACCGTGTCTCCCCGATGCGATCATGCCCTTCAGTGGTTATCGACATAGATCACCACCATTGGTAAGAGTTCATGGCGAGGCCAAAAGACATATCAACATTCATAGTGGCAGTCACCCAAACCATCGGCAAGAGCTTTCGCATTCGGGAAGACCTCCCGACGAACCCTCATCATTATATTGTTGTGTTCCTTCGTCGGCAAGACAACCATGTGTCGGTGAGACCTTTTTTCGAAGGCAAAACATTATACCGAGACCCTTCATTGGTCGGTAGGATCTCATACCTTCGCCGATACATCACGGCGACTCAACTTTCCTTTGCCTTGAGCTCGCATCCTTTTGTTTTGACAAGACTCCCCTACAATCAGGAAGACCTCATGTTGAATTCATTCTGCTTCGGTGAGACCACCTTTGGTCGGTGAGACATTATACTGACCGAGCCTTCTGTTAGCAAGTGAACTCCTTCGGCAAGACTTCGACTTGTCAGCCAGACATTAGACCAATGTCTAACTCTCTCGGCGAGGTCACTTCATCTCGGCAATACCCTATCGAGTCGGCAAGACATCACGATGAGCACATTCAATGTTTCCCGAGCTTGGATCCTTCGGCGGAGTTAGAGTTGGGATGAGAATCAAAACGGGACCGGAGTGAGAAAGGGGGCAAAAGTAAGGACAAAAGAATCCCAGTGGAACCGGGATCGGGTCCAAATCCCTCCCTGAAACTTTCTTCAAGTTTTAGGTTCGGATTCTGACTCGGTCCCACCCTCGACGAAACTCAAAAGAAGACGAAGGAAAGGACGAGAAAGGGAAAGAAAAAGGGGAAAAAGCATCCCCCAACAAAAATACAAGGAAGAAAGAAAGAAGTCAGGTGGAACCAGGATCGGGGCAGAACCAGAACCAAAAGACGCACAAGGAAAAACATAAGAGGCGGAACTAGAACCAAAACCGGAATGGGGCAAAAACAAAGAGTAAGCAGAACCAGAACCGGGACTAAATCTGGACTTGAAACTTTCTTGAAGTTTCAAGTTTGGATTCCGTTCTGATCCAACACCTAGCAACATATGAGGGATGAAGGAAGAAAAGAAAAAACATAAGGGGAAACCAAGGAGGAGACATCCCTTGATCACAAATTGCGAAGAAAAGAAAGAAGAACGAGTGGGACCAAGGTCGGAACTAGAACGAAAACAGGAACTGAGACTTTGGAAAAGTTCCAAGTTCGGGTTCCGACCAAGTCCCGAGCTTAGGCCCGTAAAAAAGAAAGAAAACACACAAAGCAAGAGGAGACAAGGCGGGATTGGAACTAAAACCAATCCTGGGAAAAACAGAGTGGGGGTGGGGGCAGAAACAAACCTGAAACTGAACTTTCACCACATTTCAAGTTTGGGTTTCGACTCGAACCCGCCTCTGACAAAAACAAGAGAGAAAAAGGGACAAGGAAGAAAAGAAAGGAAAACAACTACCCCACAGTCAAACACAAGGTCAAAGAAGAAAACAAGACACACACAAGCGCAGAACCGGAATGAAAACAGAAATTGGAACTTTGGAAAAGTTCCAATGTTTGGTTTCAGTTCGACTCCACCTCTGACAGAAACAAAGAAAAAGGGGCCTGATAAAGAAGAACACGGTGGAACCGGGGTCAGAACTGGATTAGAAATAGGAATCGAGACTTTGGAAAAGTTCCCAGTTCGGGTCCCGACCCGGTTCCTCCCCCGATAGAACAAGGGAAAAGGCAAGAAGAAAGCAAAACAGAAAAAGGAAAAGACAAGGCAAAACATAAAAATGAAAACCCACCCCTTAATCAAAGACCTACACGCTGGGCTCAACCCTCTTGGGAGCCACATTTAATCCACGTGCTGAATTAAAACATCATTTTCCTCTGCATCTGATTGAGCCCATAGGCAAAAATTGGGCAACAATCGATAATTAACAAATTGAAACGAAGAATTGTAAGTAGATCTGGGAAGGGTAGAACATTGTGTACCTATCCTAAAAGTTTGATGTTGGTTTGTATAGGAAGATAAAGTCACCCAAGGGTGTTTGGGTCCTTGTAGGGGTGTCCTAAATCTATTTTTCTAGTCCTCTAATGTTAGATCAGAGATCCTTGTTTCCACTTGCAAACTTTTCAGAACATTGTCGAATAATTTTGTAGGTGAGTTTTTGTGGGTTGACAAGATGTAGGGTTTTGAATACAACAATGAATAAATGATCTTCAAGCTTCCTTCAATCCTCTCTAGACTTGAAATTTGCACATTCACAAGGAGAATAAATATTGCACTGTCATTTAGGGGCTCACCTTAGTCAAACCACATGTTAGTGTTTCCACTTCCACAATGGCAATGCCAATGATAAAAATGAATAAATGATAGGAAGGAATGATGAATCAACAAAATGTTGCAACTCACCACCCTTCAATGGCTTCCTTGAAGGACTAAAGTCATGCACATCACTTTAAGGTCTTGGATCTTGCTTGAATTGTTTGAATTACTTGGAGACCTACAACAAGGGTTAGCCTTCACAAACAATGACAACATAAACATGCATAAACTCACATAGGATTTGACATGATGCTTGGATCTTGAATTGCTGCAATGAATCATTGAAATTATTCTCTTGACTTTCTTGATAGTGCTCTTGATCATAAGTAAATGTCAACAATTTTTTAGATGATTTCAAATGATGCAATGATTAGGTATTTGTAGGCATTTATTCTAATTTCCCACAAATTAAATCTTGATATCCAACATTTGCAATTTGAATTTTGAATGTTAAAATGTTGACACCCACATATTCAAATTTGGATCTCAAGAAAATGGGGGGAGTGGGACGCCCCTACCCCTATTTTCCAAGACTTTGGGTGTCGGGGGAAAAACATTAAATCAATACATTTGTTCAATGCTTTCAATTTCTCAAAAAACGGTAAAAACAGGCTATAGAATGCATAATTTAAGAAATTAGGAGGCCAATTAGGCTCAATAATTTAAGGGGGACAAAACATAGTGTGAAATTGTCAAGGGTGACAATTTACGATGCTACATCAGGTTCCAAACCCATAGTGATACAATGTAATCCTAGTTTCTTCAGCTTTATCTCCATTGATTTCTTCCATTCACAGAAGAATGAAATTAATATTATGTATATTTTGTTGAACAACACACAAGAGATGAAATATTCTGAACCAATTTTTTTTCTTTTTTTTGAAATGCAATTACAAACAACATGCACTCGTTAAGGTTAGCTGGAAAACCCAAATGATTTGGAATTAACCCTAACCAAGAATGTACACTAGGATCCTGAGTTGAGCAAGGTGTGAGCATATGGTCAGAGGATCTTTACCAACTGCAAATGCTGAAAGTACACTTGACGCCAAGAATGTGCCTTCCAACCCAAAGTGGGAGTGGAGCTACCATATGGCAGAGATTCTAAGAACTACAATGCAAGTTGCAAAATGACATACAATGTTGAAAGTAAGCTCGATGCCAAGAATGTGCTTTCCAACCCAAGATGGGAATGGAGCAACCATATGGCAGAGGTTCTATGAGCTACAATGCAATATTTAGAATGGAAGATAGGCGGCAAGCCAACCTCTTCCACTTAGTGGGAATTACAATGAATTAAAGAGGAGTGATAATGCTAACAATACTACTGCTTAACTTACATTATGATAAAAAGCACCTACCATGACATAAGATGAAGAGTTAAATCATTATGCAGCAACAATATATAAAATATCCCATGCTTGATATGGATACGTAGACCAGAAACCTCACTCTAGGGACCAACTTAATAATATGATTGTGACATACCTGTAGCTTGTAATGCAAAATCAACAACTCAGGAACCCACCAAAATTCTCACTACTCACTCAAATCTCACTCGAAATGCATAATATCAAATGCAAGATGTTCCTAAGGTGAAGGCGCCCAAGAATGAACCACAAAACTGACCCCAAGACCCTTAAATGTTTTTGCACAAATCCCAAGGTATTTCCAAATGGTACGACCCTCAAGGAAGGGTGATTTACCTTGGAAAAATTAGAAACTCAATCTAAAAATCTCACTACAAAAATCCTCTCAACAACAAGCTAACTTCTCCACTAGATGCTATCTTTCAGGCACGAAGTCAGGCCAAGGCTAAGAGGCATACATTCCTCGAAGCAATCCTAGTACCATTTCGGCAACATAACATTACTGAAGTCATAAGGTGAGAAAATGAAGAGGAGAGGTCTCCTTTTATAAGCCCAACAAGGAATCTCTAGATGCTTCTAGAAAGGGAACCCAATTTTCAAATTTCAAATGATCCAATTTCCCTCCAAGGATGGCGTCCCTTTTTCATTAAGGAAATATTTGACTTTATTAAAATTAATCTCTCCATCAAATAGGCGTCCTTCTTCAAGAAAGAAAATAACCCTTCAAAATATTAAATTACCTCCGATGAGACATCCACCCATGAAGTCCCCTTTTTAAAACAACTTGAAGTGATGTAACTAGGCCAAGGGGGAAGTCAACATTAAAATATAATATTATTTAAATCAACTGAACTTATCTCTCCAAAATGCATCCCAAGGCCAAAAATGATCAAACCAACTGAACTGGCTGAAGAAGAGAGCCAACTGTGCCGAAAACAACAGGACCACTGCCATAAATAGAATTTACTAAAAATAGTAAATTCCTGAAGGTGCTCGGAACGCATAGCAAGTCACACCACTGCGAAGCTCTCTGAAAACCCAGAAAGAATCCGCAATTTAATCTCCAAATTTTGAGCAACAACCTCCAAAATAGGAAACCCTAATTTCACCCTCTGAGTAGCCTACGGGTCTCCGGAATAGCCCAACGGTCAACTGAATTCATCACGCTTGAAAAGGGGACATTACAAGAGAACCCCCCTTCATTATGATTTTGACCCCCCTAAATAATGACACTTTATAATCAAGTGAGATATCATTTCCAATAAAATGGGCAAGTGATATTCACTTTCAAAAAGCATTACACAATTTGAATAGATAATTAGAAGATACAATAATCATATGTGCCTAATTTTTCTCTTAGAAACTAAAAGTTTCCTTTCACAAGAGGAAAAAAAATATGTGTTAAACAACACAATTTTCACATTGTCTCAATGTTAAAGTCTTTGAAATTGAAAGAACTTTTCATTGACTATTCACAATCAAAAATATGACTTATAGTTGAAAGTTATGAAAAAAATGAAAAATGTCCCCTTGTACAAGCAGTAATAAAGAGTTGATGGCTAACAATAAATTTAAAATTTCAATAACAAACATTTGAGCAGAGGATGCTAATAATAACTATCAACCAAATATTTAATCAAACCCATTTATTGATTAGTGCGAAGTGGGAGGAGATGAGGCCGGGTCAAGAGGCACTAGGAGTTGCTTGTAGGACTCTTGTTGACTAAGTTGAATGAATGAATGAATTTTAATGACGTCCATGAGACCATCCGCCCTCCTATTATAGATCTTTACCAAGAAGCCAATAGTTTTGAGGAGCCTTGTATCCCTAAAAAACTCATTTAGATTATCCACCTTCAAATTGTCTTCATATTAGATACATACATCTTCATAAGCAACACACTCAATAATGAAGTGTCATTCAGTTTCAACAACTCCTTTGTTGCAGAAAATACAAATTTCCCATACTTTTTTTAATTTTCATGCCACATAGACAAAGTACATGAAGTAATTACTTCTTAGATATGCCTCACAAATCTAGTCAAAATGTGCATCCTCTTCCCATTTGCTTGCAACACAAGTCATTTGATGAATCGATCCTCACATCAAAGCCATCCCAATACTAAATCATAACGAAGATCAATTTTTTGTGCAAGCATTATAGATCTTTGTATACAATCTAAAACTGTTGAGAGGTGTGTCTGATTCTATGACTGGAGGAACGTGCAGGTATGCAGAGCTCATTTTGAGGCCAACGCTTGGATTTTGCATGTCGGTTAGAGATTATACAACCTTCTTTGATAAATGCTTTCTAGATGGAGGGCAACAACTAGATTAGATGCTCATTCGACTTAGTAAAGGAAGGAGAAGTCATTGCCAATGGTGGAATATATGTCCTTTGTCACATTGTCATTTGAGAGGTAGAGACAATGCTTTGATGAAGCAACATATGGGGTATGTTGATCTACTTATGGATGGGTCATCAAGTGCAGTGAAAGTCCAGTCAGGACAATTGGATCATCAACTACCTCTTCCCAACATTTTAAGGGGAGCCTTTGAGCTCGTAAGTGGGCTTGGTTCCAAGAAATATGCAATGGCCTTGCTTACATGTTTGCATGATTAGATTTATAGATCCATTCATAGGTATATCCAAACACCTTACACAGGTTTGCATCATGGAATTGTTGGTTCAAACATGCATTGTCTGGTAAATCAAACATGCACATAAAAATTGAACCAATATTCAAATATAGATTTGGTTCTAATACTATGTTGTTATAGTTAAGATCTTTGCTTGAGTGTTAATATCAATAAGTCTATGAGATTGAGAAATAAAGAGTGCAATGCAAAATGGAATGAAGTAGAAATTGTGTATTATACTCAATGATGAAGATGTACATATAGGAAAAACAATTTGAGTCATTGCAGGAGTGTTCAACTCAAGGTGGCAAGAATGCACCACCAAGTGGCAAATGAAAAGTGTCACATATCTTTGAAGAGTTCAACTAACTCTCCAAATTATGCATCGCCACCTAAGATGGCTTAACACAAAAATTAGAATAAAACAATTAAATAATAATTATTCTACTCTAATAATAGGAACCCCTAGAACAACTAGAAGGCAACCTTCAATAAAAGGGGCCAACATAACATGTTTCCTAGTGACTTCCCCTTAGGGGCCAACAATTTCCTTAGAGGGTACAATTTATCCCTCCAATTTGTGTTCCCAATCATGAGAATCATCCTCTTTAGAAAGGATATAAGTAATCCCAATGCTATCACTTTTTTCACTATTTTTCCTATTTATTTGCTCATTGTACCTCTTACATAACCTAGGAAAAACATCAATAAAATTTCCCATTTTGGAGCAATTCTAACAAACCATGGATTTATAATAGAAAACATTTTGACAAGTTTCTTCTCTTAGATCTAGCATAATGGAATTATTAAGGACTTTATTGAATTAAACATTCACACAACATCATGCAAAAAACATTATACCTATGCTTTTATGACATTGCCAAGAGTCAAAAAATGCCTAAACAAGTTGTCAATACCAAGAATGATCTCCTCATCCTAGTACTATAAAGGGATTTCTAGAAGGCAGATCTAGGTTGGGACCAAGTTATAAAGGTTACCATCCAATTCAAAGCCAAAGTTCCATTTTCAAAGTGAGAGGTTGGATTTCTCAAAGAACCAAGGGCCACTAAAAAGAACCTAGGTGTAGTCTTCCTTCAAAGAGAACAAAAATAGGAAAATATCTTTAAGAAGAGAACTTACCTCAACATTTCCTTTGACCCACCATTTTGAGCAAGTCCATTTGTAAATTAACTCAATATTAGGGCGGCTCCCAAATAATTTCCCAGCCCACACATTTTCAATTATAGAGACAAGCTTGTCAATGGTTGTATCCTCAATCTTCAAGGTGAAACCTTCCTCAAATGCATGAAAGGAATACCCCTCCCCTTTTTCTAAAAAATAGGATTTAATAATGTATGGATGGGGATCTACACCTATTTTCAACAAGTCTTAGCTTTTTCTTGATGAAGCCCGTAAATAAGGTAGGGGAGGACCCACATGGAGGCATCCCACCTCTATGGGCACCATTATCCATAGTGATAGTTAATTGTCAATGGATTAGATTAATTAAATAATATTTAATTAATTAATGTTGACAAGAACATTAATCCGGAATGGATTTAAGTAATGTGTTATTGATATGACGTTAGGATGGTTTTAGTTATCTACACAAAGTAATAACCTACATGGTCAACATGCCATATTAGTATCCAACACTCCTTGGTTTATATCTAATAGCATATTCCTATTAATTTATTATATTTAATATCTAATGTGTGTTGATAATCCTTAAATATTCATTGATGGTGTTGTAGAACCCTCATGTATATAGGTTTGATTAGAATTCTTGGTATTTACTTGATTAATACATATGTGTTTTCATATATTCTTGTTGTACTTGTTGTGCGTCTTCTACCAAGTTAATTGTATCCTAGTACCTTACACAGGGTTGGTCCTAAGGGTGCCAAATGATTAAGTGTTTTTTAACCACCATTGAGTATATATAGATCCATAAGATACTTATTCAAGGATGTATTAGGTTCTTGTGGAATCGTGTTAGTAGTAGCTCTGCATTGTTGTGCCTTCGAAAAGCATTGTAAAATTAGTTATATGACCATTGTAATAAGTAATTATTTATTATTCACTATTATATATTTTTATAATGGTCCATTAATGTTTGGGATAGACCCTTTAATTTTAATAACTATATGGTTTCATTTAAGTTTATTCTACACCTCATCTTCAAAGGGTATTAACAAGTTTTGATAAGTCTTGAAATTACAATGCTTAGCTTAGTTTTATTTCATGATTGAAAATAATTTTATGGTTACTATTTTATTTTAAATTATGTAATGTATCATTTTCTCAAATCTTGTAATATGCCAAACATTCACTGAAGTAAATTTCCTAAGTTTTCACTGTGCAAGTAAAATAAACTATGTAATAAGCCAATTGCAATAAAAAAAAATTCCTTTCTTTATTGAGAATATATGAACAAAGATGGGTAAACCCACAAAACTAGTTTACAATTCCAATGAGGAAGGAAATTTGCAAAAACACTCCTATGAAAAAAAGAAATGCTTTTTAGGGGTTCGCACAGACAGGGGTGTTCGAATGGACCTAAAAGGGGTTTGAATGGACCCTGGTTCAAGTGAACCATATTAAATGATGGGAATCACTTTTTTTGCATTTTTTTATGACGAAGATAATGGAAAATTGAATACAATAGGGGGTTTGCTCAAACCTAGGTTCATTCGAACCCTGGTTCTAGCAAACCTCTCGAATCTGGGTTCATTCGAACCCCCTTTTTCCCCCTTCTCCCCCTCTGGTACCAAATTTCTCCAAAAAATTTCCCTTCGAAACTCGAGTTGAGGATGAAAATGGAGGGGACTTCACATACCCAATTGGATGATGGTAGTCCTCAAAATGAGCTATCCATCAAATATAATTTTAATATGTTTTGGTTTTATTATGTATTTGGTTTTTCTAGTTTGATTAAACATAGGGTTTTCACCGAAAATCAAGCTCGTTGTTCTGCACATGTGGAAAGATATAAAATTATCAAAATAAAATTCTGAAAAATATGTATAGGCTAGGTATTGATGTCCTTGATCTAGTAAAAAAAAATAATTTCGATATATACAAATTTTTTTATGTTGTATACAGTCCGCCTATGTCTGAATTGTAATTGGTTTGACTTTGAAACTTGATTAACGAAAAAATATTCAATAAAACACTATGAAACCAAATGAACTGGTCAGATATCGTAGTTACAAATCAAATTCTAAAAAATTAAAATTTTATTCTTTATAGAAAAAAAGTTACGTTGTATACGGTGAGCATCACTCCTTAAAAATGGTGTTTACTGATAAAAACTAATTTTTGAAGGAGATGGAAAAAGAAGTGCAATCTGATTCAAAAATTATTTAGAATCTACAGACAAAATGTCACAAATCACGAGTTTGCATCATCTTCAAATTCCTCACAATTTAGTCGCTATAGGTGCCCAAAAGTGAAGATTTAGTTAGAAAAATCAGTTTAGTGTCCAGTTTGACCAAAAATTGTAAACCAGTATTGTGGGATCACCCAGATGCTATACAATATACAATAAGGATTTCCATATCATTACAATATTTCACAAAGTACCATATTCTAAAAAAGTACAAAACTACATACACAGCTCCTTCGAGCTTCATAGAATAAGATATAGATGGTCCAAGAATCTGCCTTTCAAAACCTTGTTCTTTTGTCACTTGTTGAGGAGGAGAAGCATCACTCAAGTGCTTTTCCACCAACCACAGATTGAAATGGGGTCCCCCACACATCTATCAATGATAAATGGCCCCATTTTTCGATGATGGGTAACCCCATACAACATACCACTTTGAGCTTAGTGTTGTGCCCTACATGACTAGGATTTATAACCTATGCTAGGTATCCCTCATGTATTTAAATGGACATGGTGAACTGATAGTGGAGCCCTAGGAAATCACACTACTTTGGCCAAAGTGTTCTTAGTCAGTATAATCGAGCGATGGTCTACCATTCACTTACACTATAACAAGCTCATTTTGACTTAAGGCCATTATATCTATGCTTAGGTAGTCCCTCTCCATGAGCAAGCTACTCCCCAGGATAACCTATCTCTTTAACAACCTAAGGAAACACAACTCATAAAGAAAAGTACTAGTTCCCTCGCTTCACTAGAAAACATTCTTAGGAGTAACCTACTAGTTCCCTCCCTTCACTGGATAACAATCCTAGGAGTAACCTACTAGCCATTAAATATCTAGCTATGAGTGTTCCTTAAGCTTGTCTATGTTTGATCATATCTAGTATAATAACAATACCTATGACAAACAATCTCTCTTACCCATGTTTAATCATATCAAGTATAATAACAATAACTATTCAACAAACAATCTCTCCTATCCATGTTTAATCATATCAAGTATAATAATAATACCTATGACAAACAATCTCTCCTATCATGGAGTAATTCCAAACATTACACAAATAGAGTAAATAGTATCCACTTTTCTTTCAAAGAAACATTACTTTTCCCTATATGCAAGTAACTATAAAAGATTGGTTTAAACATTCAAGAAACAAATCATTCAACACTAATACAAGCAAGGGAAGAATATCCTCATGCCTGTGATAAGCTTTCCAATTAACTAGTTGCAGTCACAACACTTCCAAATTAGCAACTAGCCTGGTATCAATCCTTCAACAAAGACTCAAGAACCACTATCTCTCAAGTTGGAAAATACTCCTCTCAAAATAATAATAAACTCTTTCTAAAACTCATGGATCTCACTCATTGTTCTTGACAGAATATTGCAGATAGAAATGTAGATAAAATGCTAAGACTTGCTCAAGGAATAATGCATAGAAGAATACGTCCAAAGAAATGAACTTACTCCTCTATTTATACAACAATATGGTACCTACTCTTCCTACAATTTAGACATGGTTTTGATAGCAACAAGCATGCACAACAACACATCTGTCTCATCTCAAAAGGTGGAAAACATATAAGCACATACTTAGCTTAAATAGCTACAAGTCAACTTAGTTAAATGACAACAATTAGAGACCAATTCAAATCCCACATGATAGAATTTTATTTGCATCTCAAAATGGATATCTACAGGAATAAGGATTCAAAGGTGGCGCCAAAGCTACATAATCACATATAGAGTTGGTGCAATTTCCTTTTCATCTAAAGTAGTCAACATTAGATTTGCAACACCAAGCCTCTATCGACTAAGTCATAGTATGAGATGATCCATATATTAAATTGATTGATAAAGTCATTAACAAATTTACACGTTTAACAAATGTTGGTCGATACATAAAAATAGAGTATAAAGAGTTTACAAAGTCTACAACTTCCACAAAAGAGGCTTCAACTTATCATATTATCACGTCATCGACTTAATAACTGCTTAATGTTTGCAGGTTATAAACTCTCCTTTCGCAGACAACAAGAGTATAATGTGGCTAAAGAATATAGTCATTACAATCTCTTAGTTCGGCCTTTGATTTAATTACAAATCAGTTGATAATCATTGCTTAAGATAGTCAATCTCAAAGCAAAAGCAAATATCATTTAAATATATATATATATAAAATCTCTCTCTCTCTCTCTCACACACACACACACATATATATACATATATATAAGTTAGTATATATCCATATTTACCATATGTCAATAAAGCATGTATATATAATTGATATACAAATGAAGACATCAAGATAGCAATCACATTGTTATATTAATACATCGGTTGTGTATACATACACACACACACACATACATACATACATACATACATACACACACATATATATATGCCTCTATGTAAATTTACATGTATGTATACATGTATCAATACATTCATATAGGCAAGTCCATTTGCCACCATATGCATATATGGATATATGTATATGCATTATATATATACACATTCGATTCCTACACCAAAATCACATACAATTACTATGGTATTTATTAGAGCCTATGAGCGATATATCTATACATATACATATACATGTCGTGAGATCCATAGTTCCATGCACATAAGCAACTCATGCATGAGTGTGCATAGATATGTCTACCTATATACCTTTATGTACATGTTCCTCCATGCGTATGGTCTATCATTGACATGCATGTGTGTGCGTATACATATTCCTCATATGTTACACATATCAATACAAGCATAGTAACAAGGAAAGAACTCTCAAGCTCAAACAGATAAACATCACCCAATAATGCACTCAAAAGTAAACAAGACTCTTACTAATGCAGACATATTGACTAGAGATGACTTACCAACTTCCCACTTGATAACCCAACTCAATTATTCTATTGTGGTGTGTGTAAGCTCAAATAGGTTACGTTACTGGTTACTCGACCAAGACCTTCTCTTGAGTGTACTTCCCCTCCATCTGGAGGAATTGAACACATACTTGCAATCATTAACACTTGCACACTGCTGTCAGCTATTCAAAAAATATGTAGTATACATAATACATCTCCAAAGTTAGAATATCAACACAATATTCATCCAATCACATAAATGCATTCCTTCATATAATATTAAATGAGATGACATTCATTCATAAAGTAGTGGTAACAAAGTACAAGTACAATTTATTCATCCACTGAATTCAAATTACATTCACATTATTACCCTACATAGTAAATAGTAATTACACAATTGGGGTGTAACAAATCTAAGATTGTGTATTGGTTGTTTATTTGTGCTCTCTTAGTATGCGGTAAGGAATTGAGTAATTATTTATAAATTAGTGCATTATGCATTAAGAAATGGATTTATGGTGTTTATGGTTTATAATATTTCTAATATAAATATTAAATTTACTTTAATTTATTGGAGAAATCCATTTATGGGTAACACATTATTTGAGGTAGATGTGCCTTATTTGAGGTCTAGGTTATTTAAGGCTTGTTTGGGCCTAGTTCTTTCTTTTCTTGAGTTTTAATCCTCATTTTTCATTCTCAGTAAAGGTGAGTCTTAATTATTAAAGTTATTCAATGTTAGGGTTATGGTTATAATTTTATAATAAACTCAAAGAGTCATTTTAGAGCTTTTGGAACTCGTAGGACCACATTCTAGTTGGGTCTCTATTCTAGGTCACTTTTTTTACTTGTTTAGGATCTATCAAAAACCTCTAACGTCTCCTAAGAGATCCTGAATAGTAAATGGGAACTAGAAAAATGGTTGAAATTGACCCTAAGATCTCTTTGGTGACCTAATTTACAATGTGTGATCTTTCCTTTTCCCAAGTGATCCTAACTAGTAAAGGGTGACCTTGACTAGAAAAAAGGAGTGGCCATTGGACAATGAATAATTTCCCATTTATTTTTAGGAAGAATTATTGATGAAGTTTAATCCCATGGGTTTGTCTTGCTTGCCTAGAACTTTATTTTTCATGGTACTTTAGGTACTTTGTGAGGTATCAACCTTATTTGCATCCTAGCTTTGGTGTGAGTGAACAAGGGTCTTGGTTTTCATTCCTACATCCTTCTAGGTGTTTATTTGTATTATTTGAGGGTTTTGGGATGTTTCTGTGTGTTTTTCTCATTTGTTAGTGGTCAAAGCTATAGTTTTGAATCTTACTTTAAAATTGAGAAGAACTTTAACTCCTCTTAATATTATCATGCTAATTTTATCCTTTGATGGTAGTGTAAGTCTTACATCAATGTTGATATATGATTTTTTATTATATCTAGTTGAGTCATGTAGTAGGTTGTGTCACCGAGTTGATTGGTTGTAATGTTTCCCTTGTGACACATTTTAGCTAGTAAGTGTGTATTGTAACATGCATTTGTTATTTTGTGATATTGTTATTTTTTATCACAAAATATTTGCTTATCTATTTTTTCTACATTAATGTATTCAATGGGATTTTAGAGAATTACATTTGGTATCCTTTCCAGAAGGGAATTTAAATGTTTTATATTTTGGGTGGCATACTGATCATACTGGGTTTGAGATAGGTTTCTTGAATCATATTGATCATACTGGGTTTGACATAGGTTATAAAGAAACTTATTAACCAAACTTCTGCACCTGAATTCCAAAATCTTCCTATGCCTTCCAGAGGTTTGTTTTCTAAAAAACCTAAAACACAGTCTAGAAGATTTTTGAGTATTAAACTTAGACCTTTTCCTGAAGAGACGCTTGTTGAATAGTCTATTGCGTCAACTAGTGGTAGACCAAGCTTGTCATCCAGGTCTTATTCTTTATCAAGGTTTTTTTGAATTCTGACCACAAACCATATGTTTATTACAACCCTAAAGAAGCCATAGGGTTTTCTCTTTCATTCAAATGCCAGCGATCCATAAATCTGTATCCCTCTAGATCTTCTTTAGCCACACTATTTGACCTCAACAACAAACTCGAGTTAATGGACATATTAGCAAGACATGTCAAATATAAATTAGCAGTAACTCTTAAGTAATATGAGCAACAAGATAATAAGGGAAAAGTAATAAAGATTACCAAAATGGGAGAAAAGAGTTGTATGTTAAAGGAACATCTCCCAAGAGCAGGCACTAAAAAAATAAATAAGTATAAAATAGAAGCTAAAAGGGTTGAAAAGGAAGTTGTTGGCTATGAACTATTCAAATGGCCAACCCCAAAAAATTTTACTGTAATCAATTTTGAAAAAATTTTATGGGGAAGATATGAAGCCAAACTTCATGTGGAACTTGGAGAAAAATTCTGAGGCCTAGAGAAATTGGTTGGCCTAATGGATATCTCTGCACAAGACAACTTAGATGATATGGCTGTAGATATTAGAAGTTTTGTGAGTACTACTATTACTAATCAAGAGAAATTAGCATTTCTTACTCAACTAAAAAATAGGATTGATTCTTCAATTTCTAAAATAGGAAAGCAATCTTCTTCTTTATTGAATGAAACTTCTAGTTTAAGCTATCAATTAAGAAATGTACAACAATCTACATAGCCAATGGCATCAACTCAAACCAGAAAAGAAAGTTATCTTACACAATTTTATGATAGTCAGCATAATCATGAAAATAATAGGAAAAAGATGATGATGATACTAAAGCATTGATAGACTTTGTGTGTAAGAAGCTAGAGAAAATTAGGCAAGTAACAAAAAAGATTAGGAAAACTCAAATTGGCCAAGCTAGCTCTTCAAAAGAGGATAGTCAGAAAAAGAAAAAAGGAAAAGTAACAACTCCATCAATTAAGCCAAAAAAGATTATAGTTTAGAGAAGGAAGAGTTTATTCTTTGATAAAAAAAGAAGAAATCATTACTTCTTCTCTAACATCTACTAAGGCTTCTTCTTCTACATCTACAAAGCTCCTATTACAATGTCAAAAGTAAAAGAACATAGTTTGAATATATGGGATCATAAAAGGGATTGGCTGCAGGAACTCAATGTAGTTACTGAGAATGAAAAACCAATTTTTGTGGATGAACCAATGCATACAGAAAAATAATCAAAAGAAGAATCATCCCAAAATATGTTTGTTGAATCAAAGGAAGATCCCATGAATGAATGAAAACTATATAAATTAGTATGGGAGATTCTTGAACCAAAGATAGAGCTAGAGTTGGAGCTAGAGTCAGAGCCAGAGCTATAGCTAGAACCAAGGTATGATATTGTAAAACCCCAATCCAAATACCTGCAAAACACAATAAAAAAACACATTAGGAGATCATATGCAAGTAAGAACAAGGATTCCCCATGAAATCCATTAACAAAGTTTGAAATAGGAAATAAAACAAGAATGAAATGAAAGAACAAGAAAGCAAGCTAAATCCTATTGAAGACAATGCAAACTCTTGACCCCATGGGGAATTGGTGCCAATTTGATGTGAAAATTGGCCCTTTCCCAACTCCAATGATAGCTTTGATGATGTGATGAAGAATGTGATCCACTTTGATGAAGAGTGATGGGTGCTTCAAGATGAAAAACCTGCAATAACCTAGCTATAATTGATGGATTTGATGCAAATGCTAAAGCTCTAAGATGAAATTGAAGTATAATAACTTTGCTCAAATTGTGGATGCTAAAAATGAAGTATGAGCTCTCTATTTATAGAAAGAAAAAGTTGAAGATTGAAAGATAGGATGAATGTGGGATTAAAGATAAACTGATGACATGATGCCACTTGTCAACATGTGAGAGGATGAAGGTTGAGCACATTTTGATCAATGTGCAAGTTTGAAATTTGAATTTGAAGAAGTGACATGTTTAGGGGGGATGAAAGAAGAGAGTTAAATGCCACTTGGCTCAAGGCAAGGACATGTAAGAGGCATTGAGTGCTTTGTTGGAAGGGACAAGTCCTTTTGGAGGGACTTTTTGAATTTGAAGAATATTCCATCTTTTGATTCCTTTTTGAATGAAATAGAGGAATTTAATAAATTGAATAAATTGATTTATTGTGCAAGTGGGAAAAGCTAGAGGATGTGATATGCATTTAGATTAGATTAATTAGGATTTGATCAGTTTAAGAGGAGATTAGGTGATTTGACTAATTGATTTAGATTTGTGGGTTGAAATAAATCAAAAAGAGATGAAAGTGATTAAGACCTAGTTAAATAAATATTTTGATTTATTTAACCAAAGGGGGTGATGCGTGATTAAATTAGATAAATGTTTGATTTATTTAATTTAATAGAGGAACTATAGAGATTTAATTAAATAAAATGGATTATTTAATTAAAAGGGGGATTATAGAATTAATTAAATAAAATTGATTTATTTAATTAACAAGAGATGGTGACTTACTTAGATAAATGATTATTTATTTAATTAAGGGATGAATAGTGATGACAAGCTGAAGACATGATTCAGGACGAAATGATGTTAGTTAATCAGGATCAAGTGCATGAGATCAATCAATATATTTTATGTGTTTACAGATACATATCTTGAAGAAGAAGAAGAAGGTTTGATTGTAGAAGAATATTCATTTCAAAAGCATAGTGAAGTCTTCAATCCTATAAATAGCCTAATTCCTAACTAGCCTCCAAACGGTTTTTATAAGCCAATAATTAGTGTCAAATTAGAAGGATTTAGTTAGAGTCTTTCTACACTTCTAGATACAATATCTACAATTAGTATTTCCAAAAGTCACATTTTTGCTTTTGTATATTGGTCTTCAACAAATCATAGTAAGGGTTTTTGGCACCATAAAAATTGTGCAAAAAAAAGCCACTAACATTATAGTAAATATAGAAGATTTTAGTTCCCTCTACAATTTTTGGCAGGATGATAACATAGAAAATGATATCCTTCTAGGTTAGGAGTTTTTGAGTCAGTTAGAGTCTTTTTAATTTCTTCATTCTAGGTTAATATAAGGAAATCACAAAAGGATCAAATTTCTCAATCCTCCTCAAAAGATAGAGTATGTCCATGACAATTACATTATTGATGATATATATGAGATGATTATGATGCTTATATGTAATGGATGATATGATGATGCATGGATGATATGGATGCACATGATATGATATGATTATTCTTTTATGATTATGCAGTGGATGATAAATGTATGGATTATGAGATGCTTAGAATAACCAATCTATATTATGTAATGATGAAATGCAATGCATGTGAGATGATCAATGTTTCTTATATGATATGATATGATATGATATGAAGATGGTTTGTGGATGTAGGATGGATGCATTAGTGATGATTTGTGATTAACTATCATGGTACCATGTTAGTGCGGAAAAGCAAGAGAGAAGATAGCAAGAGATTCCAACAAGACATGAGATGATGATGATGATGATTACTTGCCGAGGAGTTGGGATTTTCAAAGGGCTAATTACCTTATGTTTGATAACACACACATAGGTACGATGCATTAAGGTATTAAGAACCAAGATGGAGTTGTACCTAGTGTGATGGACTTTGACTCAACAAACAGATAGGAGTATTCTTGTTCACACTTGACATATGGAAACCTTGCTAGGATGCACTTTAGAAGTTTCAAACATCTCAGACCAAAACATGGAAAGGTATAAACTATCAATGCAATAGTCAACAAGCTTCCCAAAACACCCTCTATACATATCTAACAAAGCAAGTATTCACCAAGTTATATTACAAGAACATCCAACAAGCACAACAGACAAAAGATAATGATCGTTGCCCCATTCCTATCTTTCTAAATCGCTTTGATTAGACATCATCGAGAGCTCATTGGAATGAGCGCAATAAGATAAATCAAAAGAAAAGATCAAGCAAAGAAACAAATCAATGTTCTTCATACCTCCAGCCAAAGGGACGTGTTTTGATAGGATAAGAATCCAAGTGATATCCAAAATGATTCCCATTGTTGGAATGATATATCCTAGGACATGCATTGTATAGGATGATGATGGGTTGATAAGTTGTTGATATAAGGTTGATTGACATTTCTGAAAATGATCAAGAGTTTGATTTTGTTTTAAAGGTTTGTTGTTTGCTTTTGATTTTACAATTGAAGCTTGCTTTTGCTGATTGTTATGATTGTTTCTGTTTGTTTTTCCAAAGGATCAAGGTGACGATCAGTTTATTATGGATGATTGATTATCGCGGGTGAAAGCGAAACGGGACAGGTGGGTTTTTTTCAAGTATTTGGATATTTTTGATGTTTTGAAATGTTTTGAGGCTGTTTTTGGTATTTTCAAGATTTTACAAATGTTTTGATTTTTGATTTTTCGTATGTTTTGGGGTTTTATGAGATTTTATGAATGTTTTTGGATTTTGTGTTTTTTGAATGTTTTTGGATTTTGATTCTCAGGGGCTGATCAAAGATCAACCTTGCCTACGTTTAAGCTTAGAGACGACGTAGTTCGAATACCATGTTTTCGATGTTTTCTATTTTTTTGACCTTTTTTTTGGATTTTGATACGTTTTTGGATTTTTGGATTTTCTAATGTTTTTGAATTTTGGATTTTTGATGTTTTTGGATTTTTGCATGATTTTGACAATTTGGATATGGATGTGTGTGACAATATCAGTGCTTTGTTTTGGAATTTTGTTGAAAACCAAGCTAAGGTTGATTGATCAAATTGATGGATTGATGATGATAACATTGTTGAGGATGCACAACAATGCAATGATAGTGTTATGCAACACAAGGATTAGGATGAATATCTAAAGATGATGAGGGATTGATGATGATAACATTGTCGAGGATACACAACAATGCAAGGATAGTGTTAAGAAACACAAGGATTAGGATGAATATCTTAAGATGATGATGGATTGATTGGATTTGATTGATCAAGATTTTGAAGCTTGATTTGGAACAAAATATGTCTAAATGATTTGATGTGATGTTTGATGTGCAAATTAGATGCGACTAATAGTGATTGCTTGGATTGATGTTTGATGAAAGATAAAACTTGATAAGGAACATCTTCTTGTCAAAATATGCCATGGGCTAGTGATTTGGATTTTGGATCACAAATGCTTTGACCAATTTGATTTTATGTTTGCCAATGTTTTGATCACCACATAAGTTGGAAGATATAGACCAAGATTTATTCCCGAATCGAGATCTGAATATCTACCCCCAGTGTCTAGCGATGTATGGAATGTTATGGATAGATACCTGGATAAGTGTATGGATGGATGTATATTGTAAGCATGCAAAGGATGCTAAGGATTATATTGTGATAAGATAAGGTGTTCGAATAGAGGAATGCTTCATTAGATAATGCTTCATGGCTCAGATAATGCTGCATAGGATAGGATCAATGAAAACGAACCATGTCAAGATGTTTACCATAAGCAAGCATAAAATGTGCACTAAACTTTGTCAAGATCAAGATAACTTGGACTATGGATGTAGATGAAGATGGATGAAGATCAATTGGATAAATGGTTCATGGATGAATGTATTTTTTATGGATAGGGTGGATGGAATGTTGGATTTATTATGGATGGGATGAGATGCTTCTACCTGAAATGGCACACGTAGATGCTTGATTCTACACATGACGCTTGTTGCCAGGTTTTCATCATGGTACCTTCCCAAAGCACCACCATAGTGGTTTTCACCAGAGGACAATTTTTTTCTTTACTATTTTCAATCATTTTTCTAATTTTTTTGGATTTTTATATTTTTTGATTTTTTTGGTTTTTCTAAAAGATTTTAAGCTCATCCTGAATCACCTTGCGGTGTTGATGTAGATGTTTTTGTCATAATGTGCCATCGATATCCTACTTGAAGAAGTTGCTTTGCCAAGATATGTGCACTTGAATGCAACTTTTGAGATTCATGATCTGCTTTATTGATACCGCAGTTAACTCTGTCTCTATGCGCACATCGCAATAGAGTGCCTTTTGAATCCTTATGATGAAAGGTCACTACCAATGCATGGTCAATGTGAGAATTGGATATCATGTGTGGAGGCATGGATGGAGTGTGTTTAGGGATAGAAGATGGACTGGTTGACAACTTGGAACTTTTGAGTCTCCAAACTTGGGAAGATGAGAAATGATGGGTGGATACAGAAGTGTATGTGGAATTAGGGCCAACAACTTGATATACTTTGTATGTTGCTTGAGAAGCCTAATTTTTCCTTTGTGGACATCTTTGTTGGATACTTTTTCCTTTTTTATTTTTCCCCATAGTTTCTTTGACTAATGGAGTTTGATAGGGATAATCTTTCTTTGTATTTTTTGGTACCTATGTGTATTTGATTTGTCCATTATACTTCCTTGCTTCTTCTAATTTGATAACTTTATTTGTGCTTTGATTCAAATCTTTCTTCTGATGTTGGTCCCAATTCGTGGTTGGGGTGATGGGTGGATGAAGATTCATTATGTGGCTAGTTGTAGTATTGGCATCAGTTTCATCATAAGGACTCTTCGTGCTCCCTATGTTGACATTTGCTTAAGACATAGTTTCCCCCAGTATGGTGGTAGTGGCACCTTCGTTCCTTGATTCTGCTTGTTTTGATATGTCTTGTTTAGTAAGCTTGCTTTGATAAATGACCATTGTAAATGACGTTGTTTCAATTTGCTACTCTACTAACTCCAAAATATCCTTTTCTATCTGACCTATTTCTTTGAGTGGATAATGGCAGATATCTTCATACACGATGTCTTTCGTCTGAATTTGGGATATATCTGATCCTAATGTTGACAACTCAATTTGACTATAGGAATCAATAACTTGCTCTTTTGTGTAATAATATTAGGAGTAAGGGAATCTTGTTCTGAATGAAGATCATCTCGTGTCCATCCACAGAAAGCATCTCATGGGTAGATGGAGGAGTATGTGCTATGTTGATATGATCATCTTGTATAGATAGGAGAGTATCCATTAGATTCTTGTAGTAACTTGGGGATACAAATTCTTGATCTTGAATGATTTCAGAATTGCTTTTGACATGCTTTGGATCAAGTTCTTGACATGGTTCAATTTCAAAGGATGGATTGCTTACAAAGGGTTCTCGGATATCTTCATTAGGCATAGGAAGTGGCTCAATATCCTCTTGATATTTGAGTGAATTTGGATCAAGTATTGAGTTGAAGATTACTTCAATATCGATAATCATGAGGTTGAAGGATGTCAAATAATGTTAACTCTCCTTGAAATAGATCATTGTTGGATATTGTTGAAGGATTCTTATCATGATCAAAAAGTGACTCTTGATGTATGTTGATCTGATCTTTGGATGAAGTAGAAACATCTTCCTTGTGTTTGTTGATGGATAGGTCTTGATCATGTGACAGTTGACTTGGATCGATACATGGATTCGTTAACACTTTGTTGGGATTTTGAACAACATTTGCTTGTTGGGCTTGGTATTGGGCTTGAGCTTGCACTTGCACTTGAGCCTGGGCTTGTGCTTGTTGGGCTTGTTGTGTGGCTTGGGCAACTTGAGTAGCTTGTGCAGCTAGTTGTGCAACTTGTTGGTTTTGGTTTTGTTGGAGTGCCTTCTGATAAGCAGCCTGTTGAGTGGCTTGCAACACAATGCTGTATTGGTTTGATGTGTTTGGTTTGGGTGGTGGTGGTGGCAGAGGTGGTTTTGGAATAGTGCTTGTTGTGGTGATAAGAGGTACTGTCATATTGATGATTGGGATTTGGTTGGTGGATGGAGTGATCGATATGGTTAGTCCTTGAGAGACCATGTTTTGAGGGATGATAGACGATGTGTTGTTTGCTTGTGCTATGGGGATGGTTGCCATCTGTCGTTGTGATATCAATTGTAAGGGGAGAGGATTTGGTATGATGCCTTGATTAACAGTTGGGGGGATGTTTTGGATGAGCAATGGTAGTGAAGGTAGCCCCAAACCAAGAGGTGATATGGATGTTAATGGAAAGGGTGGGAGTGGTGGGAGAGTGAGTGGCATGCTCCCTTGGGGAAATGATGATGTTTGATCAAAAATGCCCCTTGGTCCAAATAGGTCACCTTCTCCTTGTGAGGTCATGGGGAGAGAGATTTGTGGTGTTGCATTAAATGATGATGATGATGGGTCATTAGGGTTATGAAAGGTGAGGGAGACATATGGGTGTGATGGATTTTGAACAACATTCGTGTGATTTGCAAACATATCTATCCAAAAGTTTACCAAGTGTGGATTCAAAATGTTCATGTTTGGTATAGTGGTACTTGGTATATTCATATTTGGCATGTATGGATTTGGTGGGATAATGTTGTTGTGTTGAAGACTCATGCATTGAGTATTTGGTTGATAGATTTGTAGGTTTGGACTTGGATTTAAATCTATCATTGGGAAAGATGTTCCAAACACTTGAATGGGCATACTCACATTTGTTGTACCATCAAGGATTGTAGGAGATAATGATCCCATGTACGAATTGTATAAATGTGAGTTTTGATAATCAATCGGCATTATAAGGCTTTGAAAGTTTAGTTGACTTGGATTACTCATGATGTATGGATCAAGTTTATATTCCATGTTTTTCTTGTGTTTTTGACCTTGTTGCAAAAGTGACCTCTAAGATGTTTAGGACCAATGATGAGATGAAGGATGAAAGGGATGAATGATATGGGTGTTGATTTTTTAGGAATCTTTGGATCAATGCTAGACTTTAGGATTTGATTTTGATTGGATAATGAACTTGTAAACCCTAAGATGTTGGATGTTATCTTTAGGATAAACTTGTTCAAAGGTGTGCTAATTTAACTAGAGGTATCAGAAAGGATGCATTCCCATACTCCTAATTTAAACAAGGTGATTTTGATTTGGTTTAAGGATGTACCCAAGTCTAGATAATGATGTTTCCAAAGCTCTAAAGTTGCTTGTGGGATGGGATGATAAATGTTTGAAATGGATAAAGTGTTTGATTTTGATCCTAAATGAACCTAAGAAGGACTTTTTCACAAGGCCAAGGTTTTGAAGAACATGCTTTTCCATTCAAACCAAAAGATCAATGTTTGCTCAAAAGACCATAAGACAAAAGATACACAAGCACATGTGTGGGGTTCAATTGATTTCATCTTGATTAGTGAATTGCTTTTACCACAAACACTTTCTTGATTAGATTTTCAAACTAAACGTCCAATGTCCTAACTTCTTTTCATCCCAGAAAGTGCTATGTGGAATTCAAGGAAATCAAGGCAATGGTTACCTAATGTTTACCTTGGTAGAAGAAAATTAAGATGTAAACCCAATTACTTAGAAACCTCTAAGGACATAATCCCGAGGGTAAGCAATAGTTTTTGGGTTCTGTCAAATGTATTTTCTCTAACTAAGGGGTTTGAAATTTTGATTTTCCTGTTGAATGTGTGTTCCCCAATGTTTTTGAACAAGCAAGTGTTTTGATACCAAGAACATGCACAACCCTATGGATATGAAAGACTTTACTTGTTGAGTTCCCACTTGGACAAGTCCAACTACGCCTACTCTTAGTGAATGATTAGATGCTTGACCCCACTGGCTCCCCTCCATGACACTCACTTATATGGGGCAGCCAAGCATCAACACCCATGAAACTCCCATGGCATGCTTTTCATTTCTACTACGAGCCATAAAAAATGTGGGATGGCTTCAGAACGACCGTTCTTGCACCAACAAGTAGATCAAGGATTTTGGCCTTTTCTAAACAAGGGTTTTAATTCAAACTTTTCGTTCGTAGGAGTTGACCCAATGTAGTGAGAGACCATTACTGCCCTTCTCGTCGGAGACAACCATGTGATACTGGCGTTTATTCCAATACCCACATTTATATCCTAGCTGGAAATACTCTTGGTTTTAGAGTGTTACCGGTTGAGTCGTTCCCTTGGGTGAGTAATTTTTCCCCAAGGCAAGCCCTCTAAGATAAACAAAAGCAAGCAAACATATTCGTAACTTGATCAATCTTTGTTGGGAAACAAAGAGAGAATACACGCAATAGGTTTGACTCACACTCGCACAATTTGTTGTTCAATTTTATAGCCCAAAATAAAGTGTGAAGGAAATCACTTACACAACCTAATATCACCAAAAGCCTTTTGATAATAAAGATCGCTATGAGGTGCAAGAGAAGCACATACGTCTTTTGATGATATTTTGTCTAAGTAATTACAAAACAATGAGAACACTTGCTCATTTTAAGTCCATAAAGAAAAAGTGAATTCTTTTTAGTGCACCAAAAGAAGTGTGAGATTTGATTGTTCAATTTTTAACCTTAAAAAAAATCTAGTAAATTTGCCTAAGGTTATTTTTAATCCCTTTGTCTTGTTCTTTTTAGAGCCCAAATTGAAATCTATTGAGTCCTAAAAGCTTGAGGAGATAAAATCCTTAAACTTGGAATTATAATTGCTTCCAAGAGTGTCTAAAGACACTTGATACAATAGATAAATGATGTCATAAGAAGCTTTTATTTTGTTTCCTCCTCCCTTTTTTTGATTTCCTAACCTACAAAAGTGCTCAAAATGTTAGATGAGATCAAGAAACAAAAGGATATAGCTTAGATGAATCATTAAGTATAAAAACCCTAAAAATTAGACCAAGTTATAATTTGTTTTGACTTTAGGTGAAAATTTGAAAATTTTAACTCTATCAAAGTTGAAAAACACCTACACCATTGGATAGCTTATGAAATTCTACCCCATTAAAAAAAAAGCTTTGAAAAAGACCAAAAAAGACCAAGATATGACCATTTTAAGTTTGAATGAAAAAATAAGAAAGTTTAGTAGTTCTGTTTGTGATAGCGGCTCTGTTTGGAGTTTGTAGCAGTGCTATATGGCAATGTTCGAGTGCCAACGATGCAGTTTGAAGTTTGGAGCGGTGCAGTTTATTTCGAGTGGTGCAGTTTACAGTTTAGAGCGGTTCTATATAGCCTCGCTGGACTGTGAGCAATTTTGTTTCTTGTAAACACATAAAAACATAAAAAAACACAAAATTTTCTCAAAAAACGTGATTTGATCTTCTAGTTTTCCCTCCTTCTAGCGCCAAATGTAGAACCCCAATCCAAATACCTGCAAAACATAATAAACAAACACATTAGGAGATCATATACAAGTAAGAAAAAGGATTCCCAATGAAATCCATTAACAAAGTTTGAAATAGGAAATAAAACAAGAATGAAATGAAAGAACAAGAAAGCAAGCTAAATCCTATTGAAGACAATGCAAACTCTTGAACCCATGGGGGAATTGGTGCCAATTTGATGTGAAAATTGGCCTTTTCCCAACTCCAATGCTAGCTTTGATGATGTGATGAAGAATGTGATCCACTTTGATGGAGAGTGATGGGTGCTTCAAGATGAAAAACCTGCAATAACCTAGCTACAATTGGTGGATTTGATGCAAATGCTAAAGCTCTAAGATGAAATTGAAGTATAACTTTGCTCAAAATGTGGATGCTAAAAATGAAGTATGAGCTCTCTATTTATAGAAAGAAAGAGTTGAAGATTGAAAGATAGGATGAATGTGGGATAAAAGATAAACCGATGACATGATGCCACTTGTCAACATGTGAGAGGATGAAGGTTGAGCACATTTTGATCAATGTGCAAGTTTGAAATTTGAATTTGAAGAAGTGACATGTTTAGGGGGGATGAAAGAAGAGAGTTAAATGCCACTTGGCTCAAGGCAAGGACATGTAAGAGTCATTGAATGCCTTGTTGGAAGGGACAAATCCTTTTGGAGGCACTTTTTGAATTTGAAGAATATTCCATCCTTTGATGCCTTTTTGAATGAAATAGAAGAATTTAATAAATTGAATAAATTGATTTATTGTGCAAGTGGGAAAAGCTAGAGGATGTGACATGCATTTAGATTAGATTAATTAGGATTTGATCAGTTTAAGAGGAGATTAGGTGATTTGACTAATTGATTTAGATTTGTGGGTTGAAATAAATCAAAAAGAGATGAAAATGATTAAGACCTAGTTAAATAAATATTTTGATTTATTTAACCAAAGGGGGTGATGTTTGATTAAATTAGATAAATTTTTGATTTATTTAATTTAATAGAGGAACTATAGAGATTTAATTAAATAAAATGGATTATTTAATTAAAAGGGGATTACAAAATTAATTGAATAAAATTGATTTATTTAATTAACAAGAGATGATGACTTGATTAGATAAATGATTATTTATTTAATTATGGGACGAATAGTGATGACAAGTTGAAGACGTGATTAGGATGAAACGATGTTAGTTAATCGGGATCAAGTGAATGAGATCAATCAATATATTTTATGTGTCTATAGATACATATCTTGAAGAAGAAGAAGGTTTGATTGTAGAAGAATATTCATTTCAAAAGCATAGTGAAGTCTTCAATCTTGTAAATAGCCTAATTCCTAACTAGCCTCCAGAAGGTTTTTATAAGCCAATAATTAGTGTCAAATTAGAAGGATTTAGTTAGAGTCTTTCTACACTTCTAGATACAATATCTACAATTAGTATTTCCAAAAGTCATATTTTTCCTTTTGTATATTGGTCTTCAATAGATCACAGTAAGGGTTTTTGGCACAATAAAAATTGTGCAAAAAAAAGCCACTAACATTATAGTAAATATAGAAGATTTTAGTTCCCTCTACAGTTTCTGGCGGGATGATAACATAAAAAATGATATCCTTCTAGGTTAGGATTTTTTGAGTTAGTTAGAGCCTTTTTCATTTCTTCATTCTAGGTTAATATAAGGAAATCACAAAAGGATCAAATTTCTCAATCCTCCTCAAAAGATAAAGTATGTCCATGTTATTGGAAGGTTTGATATGAATTGGAATATTCTTCCAGAAGATCCTCAGACTTCTGCTATATGAAGAGTTAAAGATCTTTCTAAAGAATGCCAGAGAAAAATTGTAAAAGATTATTTCTTTAATCTAGCACCTATATTCTTGAACAATGGATGGGGACATATTCAGACAGTTCTAGGTACTAAGCAAATTCACATTTTGTCTCTGATAATTATGAAAGGACAATTAATTGTTTTGAAGCATTTGGTTAGACAGTATAAGGAGGCCCATATTATTTTTAGTTGTAGAGATATCACAAGTCATTTCCCATATGGATCCCACCAATTATAGGATCTTACCACCATATTTAGTCCATCACGTAAAATCCTGCTATGTCAATTAACTCCTTTCAAGGCCAGTATTGAAGAAAATACTCCTCTATTCATACTAAACCTTGTAGTCCATTTCCCTCATAGCCAACTTGAATGGACCATAAAGCATAATGATAAAAGAATTCTTAGGGAATGGTATATTCTAGAAACATGTTAGTTAGTAGCTAAGAGGATAAAGCATTTTTACTTGTACCACTACCCAGGTTCAATTTCAAAAATACATACTGTATACCTGACATTCAACTCCTTCTAGACCTCGGAAGATGGTGTATTCTCTATGGATGAAATAATGGTTAATAATTTAGCATGAAGAGTATAATCTTGTAAATAACTAATTTTGTATATAATAAATAAAAGCAATAAAATATTGGGTGTAACTGAACCCTCTGCTTTGCATGGCATTCTAGCTAGCACATGGGTTTGTTAGTGTCGTGATTCCACGCATGTTAAGATGTGACAACATGATTCAACCCTATTAAAAAGAAATATTCCTGTAGCCACTTACAGGTGTTAAGTGGACTATTCTCACTCTACAATTTTCAAAAAAGTGATAATAAGTGGTAGAATATTGGAAATAAATAATAGTCTAGGAAAAAGTAGTAGTCTCATAAAATAAAAATCTAGAAAGAAATATTATGGTATGTGCAAATAAATACTATGGAGAAAGTGGAAAGAAAAGTAAAGTATGGTAGTTGGACAAAGACTTTAAGTGGTGGGGATATTCTAAAAAAAATTGTACAATATTTCCATATGAAAACATGGTGGACCCTTTTACAAAAAGATATATCTTGTACAAAAGATTTGAAAAATCTTCACATGTAAAATATATTTTGTCTGCTATCATAAAAGTAAGGATAGACAATGTCTACAATTTTTTTTTAGTAATTCCTCCTCCACTTTCACAATATAAAAAAAAATAAAGTTGATGTAATAAAACAAGGACTAATAATGCCTGTCACTTGGCATGATAATCCTCCTTTGCTTTCTCTAGAAGCTTAACTATTAGAATAGGTAAAAAGGGGGTGTGATAAGATCTTCAAGTTATTTTAAGGTTATAAATACAAATAAGTGTAGGAAGTTGTTCGGCTACCTTAGCTTCCTTACATTTTCAACATTTTTCCATTGAGGCATCAGGCAAAAAAATTTAGGTCGTACGGTTGTACAGATCTGTACTTGGCCAAACTAGTCGTACTGTTGAGTTCCAAGTTTGTGTAGTTAATTGGTTGTATTGGGTGGCATATTCTATTTTCATAAAATAATATTATCTTCTTGTGGTACTTGCTAGTGTCATTAGTTGTTTTGCGTACCTAGTCATTGGTCATTCATCGCCTGTCAAATCATTGGTCCCATCAGTACAAAATTGGCAGGTACTTTAATATATCGTAGTGTTTTTATAATATCCAAACCTTGTTTTAAATTTCTATTGACCATATTATTTATTGCCCCATGGAGTGCATGGTCACAGGGGCCCTTAAGCCCCCAGACCCGCCTTAGTGGGGGGCTATGCCCCAGGTGGCGCGGCCTATAGCCCATCGCCCCCTAAACACCCTACCCCAATGACACCAATTTTTTTTTAACCAACCTTATATTTGGTGGTCATATGGCAGGACCGTGGGTTGGCGATTTTTAGCCCCCAAGGGCTTAATTTTGTTCCCTTGAGGCCTAAATAGGTCATTTTTTTCAAACTTTCATAACTTGCAATCTAGGAGCTGTGAAAATTTTCAAACGAGATATTGTCAGAAAGTTGGCTTCGCCAATTTTACAGTGATGCAAGTTATTTTTTGAAATTTTGTTGTTTTATGACATTTATTACTGTTTGAAGTCAAATCTTCAATTTTTGCTTCTGAGCTCATAATTTTTTGCCACGATCTCTAATTTTCACAATTTTTACAACATTAGAAAAGTATTGAGGAGCTCTATCATGCCATCCATGCATTTCTTCTTATTTTTGTCCCGGGTATATTGATATTTTAGTTTTTCCCCAATGGGTGTCTTGGAGATGATTTGGATATTTTGATAGTTAGGAGGGTGCAATTTTGATCTTTTCACTTCATTTTAGTATTAGAACGGTGTTTTATCTCATGTTGCTTCATTCAGATTCGAGGGTTGCACCATATCAAGAGTTTTCTAGTATCCTTTGGCATTGGGTCTATTGTTGCTTTATCATGATTCTAACTTGAGTCCTTGAGTGACTCTAATATGGTTTCTAGCATCAAAATTATCTTTCCTTTGCTTGCCTTGATTAAGGATTCCATTGTTACTCCACCAGTGTGTTTTCAGTATTTCTTTGCAGTAGGTTATTTCATTAAGGGGGGCTAAATTGTCTCTTTTTCATCTCTCATATGGGGGGGTCTTTTTCCTCAAATGGGGTTTTGTCCTCTTATTTATCATGGAAAACATTATTGTATTTCATCTCTATTTTGGGGAGCAGTTTTGTCCCACTAGGTTTTCTTTTTTTCTTCGTTTGTGAGAGATTGTATTTTCATATGTACATGGGTACCTAACATGGCCTCGTAGTCGAGACCCATCTTTGTGTCATTTGCATAAGTACTCCTTATGTCGTACTTAAGGGGGGTGTTGGTGTAAATAAGTGTTTTACCTATCTAAGTCTTATTTACATATTAAGTCCACTTAGGTCCTAGGAAGGGATCTTTCTAGTTAAGCATTAGTTGCCACTTATCTTTTGATATTTAATGCTTGTGTCCTAGGTCATTTAATGTTGGCTCATGTCATTTAATTATGAGACAACCATTTAATGTTGGTACATCATCACACATTGCCTATCTAAGCAAGGTATCATATGTACATTGTAACAATCCAACAACAATCTAACAACTATTCAATATGGTTGCCAATATTCAATCTGACAATCTTGCATCCATAATCATAACATGATATTTTTGCTATTTCTCTCTTGTGGAAGTTATTATTGTCTTGCAAGTGATCCTAGAGTGTTGAAGAGCTCACCATCAACTCTTACAATAAATAAACAATGAGATTCTTGAACTTTTTTTTACAACAATTGAATTTTTTTAAAAACAATGTCGTACTTATAGTCTACATATTCAACAACATTGTTTGAGGCCTACCAAGATTGATGCTAAAATCCAAAAGCTTAAGTTAAGGTCTAGACCAAAGCACACCACTAGCAACAACACTACCAGAATTAAAATTTGAAATATCATTAAATATAAAGAACAATTGATTAAAAAGTTACAAGAAAAATCAAATTCATTTTTAAAAGATAAATTTATACCCTAAATAACATACCTAATTAAAAAAATTCTCAAAAATCATGCTTTAAGATTTTCCACCATGACATATTGAAACTTGCAAATCTAGAAGGGGTCTTTAAAGATTTTTTTATTCTTTAGTCATTACAAATGAAGTGGATATTTTTTTAAATACCATAAAAAACTTAATCATAAGCTTGCCTTTGATGGAGGTGTTGTAGCATGAATTCCAATGTTATGTAACTCCATTATTTAAATTATTCACCACATTGAATTAGTTAAATACTTTTTTATCCTAGATAATTTTAAAACGAATCTTTTATTTTATTTTCAAAACTTAAAAATATTCTACAACATTATTTAAAATAATATAAAATCACTCTATTGTACGGACTAAGGATTAGAGTAGCATCTTATGATGGCATCAGCCCACAAGCTCCAAAGTTCGAAACACTCTTTTTAGTATTTAAAATATTTATTTGGCTCAAAATTCTCGAGTATTTTCCATGCACCTTTAACGAAAATAATTATTAATAAAAAATTAGTATATCCAGTAAGGATTTTACAATAAATAATTATTTTCGTCAAATTAATTAATTAGAAAACAGAAAAATATCTACAGGAAAATCAATGTCAATTCAACACTATTGACTAAAAGATTAAAATTAAACGAAATTAATTAATTGACTCCGCCGACACCGCCGAGTATCCAGGGTTCGAACTACAGTTACGTTATACCCTTGTCGGTAACTGCGGTTACTTTTTGCAAAACACGACAAGCGCAATCATGAAATGCCAATTTGTATCCCGAAAACAGCCCAAACTATCCACGTCACAACATCTAGTCTGACGTAGACTTCTCTCCAGTCAGTGACCGCCACGTGATAAGCGAAGTTCCGACATGACAGCCCGGAAACACGAGCAGCCGAACTCAACATGGCCGCCGCTACGTAGCAGGTTCGAGTCCCGCCCCAAAAACCTGAACAAAAGAGCCCGACCAGCGAGCGATTCCAACGCGGCCGCAGGTTCGAATCTCGTCCGGGAAAACCTTAATGTAGGTGGCTAGACAGATTCTGAAAATGCATACGAAATCAGATTCAGACGTGACGAGCATACCACCGCTCTACTTCGTGCAGAGCCCGTCGAGGGAATCCTCACACGATGGCGAAAAAATGTCGTTCCAGTCGACACCCGTGCTGAGTCCCGCCGCTTCTCCCTCGCATCACTCCTTCGGTCGCCATTCGCGCACCTCCTCCGCCAGCAGATTTTCTGGGAATCTGAAAACCCCGGGAGGTCGTAAGGTCAATCCCCAGGGGAAGACCAACGCTAAAGGGTGGCCTGAGTGCAATGTCATTGAAGAGGAAGGCACCTATGATGACGATGGGTATGGCTCGAAGAAAGGCATTTCACGCCGATGTTATGTCATTTTGTTCCTTCTCTGCTTTGCCGTGCTCTTTGCTGTGTTTGCTCTTGCTTTGTGGGGCGCCAGCCGCCCTTTCAAGCCACAGGTCTCAATTAAGGTTTGTGTTTTCATTCAAACCCTGTATATTTGCACTCAGTTTTGTTTATTTATGACCAGACACTTACAATTTAAATAAGTAGGTACACTTCTTTACACTATTGTTTAGATTTTAACAGTGGACCACTTTGATGTCTTCTTTGTAGAGTATAGTTTTCAGTAACTTTTATATGGGAGCGGGAGCCGATGAAACAGGTGTACCCACAAAGATGGTGTCTCTCAATTGCAGTGTGAAAGTGAGTGTGTACAATCCGGCGACATTTTTCGGAATTCATGTAGATTCTACCCCTGTGGATCTGATCTATAACCAATTGCCTATTGCCACGGGCCAGGTGAGCACAAAATTGCTGCATTTATTCTTCTTCTCTTCAATTTATTCTTTCCGTGCTATTTTAGAACCCCGCGCCTCAATTCTGCAAAGAGAACCTTTAAAGTTCTAGCCTAGCCAGCACGCTTCGTGGAGATCCATTTTAGCTTGGGTTTGCCTTGCATTGGGAGGAATACAATTGAGTTAGGGTAAAACCCCGTGTTTTTCTACCCACAAATAAATTCCACACCAGGTGATTGCAATGCAAAGAAATTGACACCTCTTGTCTCTTGGGTACATCTTAAAGCATGTCAGATCTGGATTAAGTTGTATATGTGCTAGCAGTAGTGGACAGAGTTTATTTGCGACACATTGAAAGGGTAGACTGCAAACTGGTGGAAATGAGTTGGTATCACTTATCTACAGCACATTGTGTTGCAACCATTTTTGCCTGTACTTTGGAGAGAGTATAATTTTTCTTTAACATGTATCTAGTTTATTTAAGATTTTTTTGTTCTCCGCATTGGCCAAATCAATGTTTCTAGTTCATGCTTATACAATGTCATTAGTCTTATTTTCATGGAGTGTTATCTGCATCCAAATCCAATGGGTGATTGTATGTTTAGGAGCTGTAGCCTTATCTGGCAACTTTACGTTCAGAAGATTGACAATTTAATTTTTTAATGTGGATGCAGTTGCAAGAATACTACCAGTCAAGAAAGAGCCACCACACTGTGTCCATAGTGGTGGAAGGGAAGAAGGTTCCTCTGTATGGGGCAAGTGGGGGCTTGAGCAGTTCTGATGCAGATGGTGGCATTCCTTTGCAGCTTGTATTTGGCATAAGATCAAAGGCTTATGTACTGGGTAAGCTGGTTAAGCCCAAGTTCCAAAAAGACATCCACTGTAATTTTGTATTGGATTCAAACACATTGAAGCCCATAAGGTCGCTGCAAAAGGCTTGCCGGTATGATTGACATGATCACTGGTCACGACCATTGGATCATTTGATTTGGGTCTGCAAGTTTTGAGAATCGTTGGCATGAATCGACTTTTTAAGCAGTTCAAGGCAGGGTAATTGTATATGATAACTCACAAACAGGCCTCTTGCTGCAATGGTGTATATTGCTCTTAGGAGCAACTAGGGCTCAGCCATTTCTCTTATTCATTTGTTCTATTTGATAAAGCTATATATAATGGCAGTTCATGAATGCCGTGTAATTGCTCTTATGACTTATTCAAGAACATGGTACAGTTGTTTAGCTCATTTGTACTTCCTACTAGTTGGGTTTGATTGTGTATTGATTAGAAAACGGGAGCTGCATCTGGCCATTGGATTGGCAAGTATGCATTGCTCCATTCCTATGTAATTGTTATTGCAGTCAGCTAAAGAGGGAAGATAGCCTTGCTGGATGAACTAAATCCTCTCCTCTTATCACTCCCTGCTTTCGGCAGAAGACATTATTTTTCAATGCTTCCAGTTTCTTTTTATCGGAGATTCAGCAAATCAAAAATTAAACTTGGAGTCTAATATTTGTTGAATTTTAATATTATATATGGAGACAATTCGGAGTATGAGATTTTATCATTGGTGAAATTTTATTTTCTTGGTTTCATGCATATTTTTGTTTTAAAGCAGGAATTAAAACATATAATGTGCCCTGGCCTTAAGAGAAAATAAAAATAAAAATTTAGACAGGTGTGTGCTGCATAAAAAAACTGAGGTTTATAGATTTTTTCTATGTCCCTGCAATTCACAACTGTGAGCACATCCACTTTCCTGCACTTACAAACATAGAATTTTATCAGATGAGGTAGTTGGGGATTGTAATAAATGGCTTCCATGGAATGCCTTGTACGGGTTTATCCACCCATCTTGGTCAATGCTGCACTTCCTCTTCTACCGCCAAATCCTATTACAAAATTTAACAAAGAATTACAATTTAAAATCATTCTCAGTTGCCAGTTGCCAGTTGCCAGTGAGGTATGCAGGAATGGACTGGTTAGAGGCTATCACCAGTATTTTGACAAAATATGATTTTTTATGGAATGTTCATGCTATAGACTTTTTCCAGGTAAGGTTTTCTTATTTCTTTCTTGATTTATATATATGCAATGGCACAGTATTTATTGGTGGTAGGTATCCAAGAGCAGGGGAGTCTTCAGGAAGCTGTTGATAGGGAGTGGGTGGGCTGTGTGACACACAAGAGTGTACACAATTACCGCACCTGCCTTCCGGGATTACTACAGGTAACATATACTTGTTCCTTACGGATAAAACGAATATATCTTAATTGCCAAATCCTAATTTTGGGTTCTAAGATTGTTGACATTTGATATTAGGAATAGGAATCATTTTGAAAAAATATATCATGTACACTTTTTCAGTCCATTTCTGCAATGATTTTGAGTTTGAATGATAGCTATGCACATTATTGGTTTGAAGAAATACCTGTTTGGTTTTTGCTAGGATGAATATCTGAAAATTGGCTTTGGCCAGAGGTAAGACAGTCCATTGCTTGCTGCAGGCATTTACTCCAATTGTTTGGTAGATTCTCTTGTGAGGGCTAAGTTTAAAATTTTTGTGAGGATTGGGAGACGGGTGCACATAGATAGCTCCTCCACTAGGGATAGGGAGACAAGCATCTGGATAGCCCCGTCACTTTTGTTGTATCAAATGTTTTCTCAGAATGATGACTAAATGTTCTATCCCTTTTTCTTTTCCATAGATACCTTATAATATGCTATTTTTAATCTATGTATGATAGATAATCTATTGTTCTGTAGATATGTGGTTTGGGGCCTCTTGGGAGTGCTATTTTATCTGGAGGCAATCTTGGTAAGAAATGACTTAACTTTTTTCTATGTAGTAGGTTTCTGCAGTTTGTTGATGCTATTGGCTAAATGAATGATTAATATTAACGTGTAATGTAAAACTCAGCTAAAATTATGGCAGAAATAGCAGCCAACACCCTTAGGCAACGTGATAATAATCACTTTTGGTAACGTATTGGGTTTTCCCTATTTGCATGTGAAAGCTTTTTAAATTTTCCTTGTTGACTCAGTGTCTTAAGAGAAAATGCTATATTGACTTAGGCTCCCAATGCGTCATTTGGTTAGAAGGATTTATGGTTCTGTATTTTTTCCCGACTGTTCTGTATCACTCCAATCTTGAGAGAGATGAAAAATTGTGAGAGAACAGATTTACATCGGACATGGTCCATGCCAGGATCCTAATTGTCCTTATGAAGCTGCTTCCCCAAGGATTTGGTTAGTATGCTGCACAACTCAACCACAAAATCATTGTAAATAATCATTAGTGTAGAATTTAAAACGTGGCTTTAGAAAACAGTGATCGTTAGTACTAGATGGTAATTGCTTTGTATTTTACTGATTCCCAATTGAATATTTTTTCAGTGAGTGGTGAAGGAATATCAGACACTATGAGATACATGAATTAGAAAAAAATTCACAGGTTATAATCCGAGAAGGATTAATTGACAAAGCTAAAGATAGAGATGGTTGTCAAGGACACAGTTTCTAAGAATGGTCAAAATGCCACAAGGATAGAGATGATTGTCAAAAATAGAGTTCTTAGTTTGATTCTATATTCATATGATCCGATAGATATAAGATGAAGAAATATGTTTTGAAGTTCTATCAAGTGATTAGTTTCCACTTTCCAGCCGGATAATAGAACAAAGAGCTCATAGGTTACAAATTTCAAGCAGTGACCATAAGGTCTAAATGGATTAAGACAAAAATTGAAGAGATTTATAGGCACCATTCTTACATTAGAGTCTGTAGAAATGATCAAAAGCACCGTATGACTGGATTGAGATAATGATCGTTAGGCTACTCGGAGAAAGAATCCTCGTCATATACTTTGCACTGACATTTTTGGGGAAAAAAAAACCTGAGAAACATGTTGGATATAACAACGAAAGAAACATGTCTCTTGACCCTGAAAAGATGGATGGTTTGATCAAATAATTTGTCTTTGAACAAATTAGTTTAATAGAAAGAAGTTCCCTATTTGGCACTAATTATATTAATAATTGAATTAATATAGATTATTGTTAATTCTGTATAAGCAATAATTTAATAAACTGTGATATAATATATTAGACTAATTAAAAATTAGTTAAATAATCATATTAAACTAGTACACTGGGTAGTGCAGTCCACGGTAGTCCTACCATATTAAAAGGTCGATCTTAACAAAATTCACACAAAAAACATATACAAAGCTACAAGCACGTTTATTGATATGATCTGAAAAAATGAGAAGACAATATTTGATAAGCATACTTCGATCTATGGTGGTAAGAGCAAAATCACAATTCCAACTATTCCATCCTACAATTTGGCATAATGCGTTCATGGCATAAGCAGCATGTGATGATATTGTATTAGGTGTATAGAAAGGTCCCCCTCGTTGGATGGGTCTGCAGTCAACACCTTGCCCACATGCATAGGCCAAGTTAGCCCACAGTGTTTTGGATTCCACACTCTCCATGTCCTATTTCTAGTTAGTCTAGGTCTGTACATATTAGATCTGTTCTTGTGTGTCTCCCCTAGTCTCGTTTATAGTGTGTTTTCCCTTTTTGACTATGTCATTCCTTCCAATTCTGCTTTTCCCTACTTTCTAGCAGAGTTTTGGGCTTCTCCATCTTGTCATGCCTTCTATCCTTCCCCTGCGCTGTTGTTGTATTTGTTGGACTTTCAAACTTATTTTTACCTTCATGTCTATTGTTCAATCCCCAACGCCTTCACTTGTAATGAGTCTTGTGGTATCTTCGACTCTAGATCCCTGATACTCTCGCCTTTGTTTATGTTCTCTTCCCAACTTCTCAACACGTCATAATATCATCTGTGGTATGTTTTTGGCACCATAAATTTCAAAAAGTGAATCTTTCCTGCTCATAATCTTTTGTTCAAAATTCAAATTACAGGTTTACTTGGTCGACCTGTTATTGTTTTGATGGATATAAAAGAGCCCTTTCTAGTATCATAATCTACACTATACATAAATCTTTTTTCAGAAATCGTTTTGAGCACTTGTGTTAGAGTGAGAAGATCATAGGATGAAAACTTTATTGATTTTGAAGGGCTGTCAAAGTTGGCATTGGATTCTAGTCGCATTGTATTAGTCGATTTGTTGTTGTTGTTGGTATGAATATGAGAGTTTATTTTGGTTGTAATTGTTGATATTGCTTAATCATTTGAATGTAATACAATCATTGTTGTAATAAGAAAGAGATCAAGAAATTACATCTATTATTTGTTCATAATAAGAAGATTGGGAGTTATCTATGTCATTTGTTGTTTGGAAATGTGATGATATTGTTGATGTGTAAACAGTGAATAAATCTGAGTTGTCTAAGATCTGATTTAAGACTAGGATCTGACAGTGTTGGTACCCAAATAATAAGTGTTAGTAGGGGTTTAAGGATCAGATTTGCTAAGCATTTCAGCTTGGGACATTACAACACCACATTTGGGAACACCCCTGACTTTCCTAGTAGGAGCTACAACATGCCTATGAGTGGAAGGGGTCATAGTTTTGCTTACTCCCCCACTGATTGGGATGTAGGACTGGCACTTGAGCCAGCACTGGGGATAGTAGGAGTTGGACTTATAGGGTGCGTCAAGTAAGATTCAACTAGAAATTGAATAGTATAACAATTGAATCTCAAACTAACTATTAATTACCTAGATTTTAACTCTACTTGGCCTTTCAAAAAAGAACCATAACCTTACTACTTATTTCTTGAAGTTTGTTAATGGACCAACAACTATTGGGGATACATATACATTCAATTGAACTAAAACTAGCAATTCAACCCAAAGATTCAATAGGACGTGACTTGGAATCGAGGGATGGGAATTGCTGAAAGTTTGACTTCAATAAGTAATATAGAGGAGATTAGTAGAGTCTGGGGCTTTCAGGGGGTGGTGGAAAGTGGTAGCTACTTAAGGTTAAGGTTGAAAATACGATCTCAAAATACTTAGTCTTAGGAATGCAAATGATTGGAGTCCAGGGAGTGAAAACGAATGGGAATTGGTACCAAGGGATGGACGGGTGAGGAAGTTTTAGAAGAGGCAAATGGTTTATATTTTTAATAGAACCTTCAAGCTTTAGGGCTTGAGAATGCTAAGAGAATAGTATTAGGGAATGGGAAGCTTTGATACACCAACAATGTGACACTTACACCAATTTATCAAGGACTCAAGAGGGTTATCAAAACTAATAGGGAGGGTATACAAGCATGGACAACCACAAAATTTTGAAAAGGTATGAGATACCAATAAGGATTTCTCATATTCATTATCAACAAAGGTTGTATCAGGTCAAATGCAACATATGGAAGCTGAACAAAACAAATATGAGACACATCAAAATGGGGTGCCCACATTGGCTCTAGTTGAGGACATTTGTATCTTGTAGGCATGATGGGAATCCATATCTTTGGGAGCAAACCAAGGAACTTGACACAACAAAACATAAGGGAAGAGGTCCAAACATTTACACACCATCATGACCAATAGGGCTCAAGACTACTTGAGAAATAAATGAACAAAATGTAAAAGATATAGCTTTAAACTCACTAGTCAAAATGAAGAAACTATACTATTCACAAGAAATAGCGTTTTAGATGTTGACCATGCACGGTAGCTCCATGAGATCTACATCTAGGCTTCTAAGGTAAAATGTGCCTTGACCACATCCATCAAAATTTGGTAGGGGCCAACCCATAGGGCATCAAACTTTCTATGTTTGCTCTTATCTTCATACCTATAATTCCACATGAGGATAAGATCCCCAATCTAAAACTTCCTCTTGATAAGCCTCTTATCAAATAGGTACTTCATTTTATGTTGCCTCAACAAACTCCTCTCATGGGCCACCCTTCGTGTTTCTTCAAGCTTGGTCAACTCATATAGTCTTTAGGAATTTGCACTTTCTTCTTCCCCTTCAATTTGTTTCGCTTATTTGTAGCCTAGTAATTTAAGGATAAATAGCAATTTGGTCTCCATGCCATATACTAGCTCAAACGAACTCTTAACAATAACCTTCTTGTAAGTTATTCTATTTTCCCAAACAACAAATCTCAACTTATCATCCCATCTTTTTTTGTTTTCATCCAAAGTTTTTTTGATAATATTCATGGTGCTCTTGTTACTAGATTTAGCTTGTTTATTTCCCTGTGGATAATAAGAGGATGAATGTGTTAACACAATCCCATATTGAAAACATATATCAACAAAATTTTGGGATATAAATTACATTGCATTATCAACAAGTATCCTTGATGGCACACCAAACCTAGTAATGATATTATTTAGTAGAAAATCAATCACTACTTTTGCTATTAGAATGGAGCCTTTGCTAAAATGGTAGTGAGGGAAGTACACCTATAAATTTTAGCTTGCCAAAAAATCTTTGACAAGAATCACATCTTTTTACAAATTTGGCCACATCTTTAAATAATGTTGGTCACATATTTAAATAATGTTGGCCACTAATAACCTACCCTCATGATCTTATGAGTGGTAGTTATAGTCACTTGGAATTGTACCCTTGCTAAACCTGTTGTCCAACATTCCAATGAAATGTGTGATTGATCTTCAAGTGTGGGACCCTTGCAATGAAGATCAAACCTCTGGGGAAGGTTGAATTCCTCTCTAATATATATGCAAGATTGTTGGACCAACCCAACATTGCATAAATCTACAAATAGTCATATTCTCCCTATTCTTTAGGGAAAAGGGAAATAAGGAATTCATGAAAAGGAAAGGGTGGTGATGCACTTAGATTAAAATTTGTTTCTTCTTGCTTACTATTGCACATACAAGCAACAAAAATGCCAAAATAATTACACAAACTTTTGTTCAACTAGCTCTTGGAAGTTTGCATGAAGGTTAGGGATTGAAAAACACTAAGAGGGAGAAAATTAATCCACGGTTTACCTTGAGGTTAGAGATGTTGATCCTTGGTTTAGAGTGTTTTGGTATTATGTCATGGTATACTCTTGTTTGTGCACATTAGAGTTTGGCATGATACATGTTCTCTTGAGATCAGGATGTATGCATTGTTGTATGCGATCTTCTAGGAGGAGATGGTTAGATCATGTTGTCATGTTTATGTTCCTGATTCATGATTGGAGCTTTGACATTGATCTTGTGAGATTTTCTTTGTATTGAGTACATGATCATTTGCTTGATTACTTCATGATGGTGCTATGTTGCATTTGGAGTTTGGCATGTATTGATTGGTTACAGGTGCTCATGAATACTTGGAGACTTAGGTGAGGCTAGAGTTCTCTTGTGGTTAGAGACATGTTGAGATGGTTACTCTTAATGAGATTTCAACAGGAAGTCTGAGGAGCCTACACCTCGATTGGATGTGAGTTCAACATGGACCTATGATGAGAGTGCTCTTGGATGAGCCATGATGACTTGGATACCTTGGAGGAGCATTCTCATTCCCCACTCATGGTCTACTCAATGGTTTACTTGAGAGGTATTGCCCATTATTTCTTTCAGGTGCATTATGTTTATGCTTTGTCTTCTCATGCATATGGATCTTGAGCTATGGATATTTGGTTCTGGAGGGTTCATTTGAGGAGTTTTGGCATGTTTATCTCCTTAAGCATTGTGAGTACATTCATTGATGTTGAGTTGAGGAGATGTATTAGGCTGATTTCCTGATATGGGAATGGATATTTAGTTTGATCTTCTTTAGTTTGAGAGGCTTATGTCCATGTTGGTTACATGATACATATGTTATGTTTGATCTTGGTGATTGAATGGTTGGGTGTTATGGATTTTCTTTTGGGGTGTTATGGAGGAGATTATACTTGACACTGTTGGTGTTTAAAGGTGTATGTAGGAGGACTTTCTATAGGTATATGATGTGTAGTATTTCTCTCTTTGGTATTGTATATCTTCTTGGATGTTTGGTTTCACATTACATTGGTTTTGAAGTTTGGTTGGAGCTATTGTGATCACTAGCTTGTGGTCATGTGCTTTCACTTATGTTCTTGGGTGATGGCATGAAGGTTCCTTTATCTATTTCTTTTGTTGGGTGTGGAGAACATGGGAGAGCTATGGAGACTTATGGTGAGAGTTGTTTTTATAGGATATTCATTTATAGGTTTTGCATATCATTGTAGATGTTTCTTGGTACTACATGATGTTTACACTTTTTATGTGATGCTATTGGTAGACTTGGTATGCCTTGATCATTTTCAAATTTGTATTACCCATACCCTGGGAGCTCTTGGATGTGTATGTTATTCTATGACAGGTTTGCACATGGAGTTTGTGATTGTGGTTTATGGGTGTATATGTTGATGGCATGAGTTTACTGTGTTTTGTATACCTTAGAGGTATGGATAGTTGGATGTGTTGGCACTTGTTGTGGGTGATATTTCAGCTATGGGTTGGTGTATCTTGAAAACTACTGGTGCATATTGATGCCTTTGGATTGAGTGTTTGTGTTTGGGATATCAATTGAGGCAGGACTGATGCTTCATTGTGACAGATTGTGTGGCTTCTCTTTGGATGGATTTTTATCTTTATGCATAGGCATGATGGAGGATGAGAGCATTCATGTTATGGTTGATGGTCACCTTGATTCTTGTTGCAAATATCTCGATGGATCACATGGATCACTTTGATTCCTTGATGGTATATGTGGCTATATGGATTGTTCACTTGATTCATGTTTTGAGGTTACTTGTTCCCTTTATGCAATGTATACAGCAAGTGGGAGAATGTTAGGAATTAGGTGTTGTACACCTTGCATAATGTTTATAATGTAATATTTATTTATTGTGTGTGGTGCACCTAGGGACCTAGAAGACGTGCATCACTAGAAGTTAATATTCTTGGGGCCACTTTATGTTGTATGTAACATTGGAACATAAGTTATGAGTTGTACAATATATTTATTTAATACTAAGGAAAGTAATTTAAATAAAGTACCCAATATTAAATGTGGGGATATGGTTTTGTAATCTCATGGTTTTAGTCACATAGTTTTATATAATACCACTTGGTGGTTTTGTGAGAGCTTTCTTTTGTAAAAGCAACCACAAGGGTAGTTGTTTAAGGTTAATCAATTGGCAGGTTAGCTCTTGTTAGCATTTGTGAGGGTTGAAGAATGGCATGGGATGTGCGGTTACATGCTTGTTCACATGGAGTGCTAGTTGGGGCTTGATGCTTCAATGGTGTTCATGAAAGATGTATTGTAATATTTATTGTTGAATAATACATGAGTGATGGATGCTTTTGGAGGTTGGTTTTTTCCCTCTTGAGGTTTTTCCTAAGGTATATCTTGTGTCGTCCTTGATGGGTATGTTGTTTGTACTCTTGCATATGGATTCTAAGTACTTATTTGTATATATTTCTATTTTGGGTTATGTGGAAATTGTCATTAGATGGTTGCAAGTTTCTTTTCAGTAACTAGCACTAAAAAATGCATATATGTTGTGGCACTATAGATTGGGTCACATTGGTGAAAAAGGTCTTAAGACCATTTTTAATAAAAATTTGGTTGATAGTATTTCAGATTATTTGGTTGGAAAAAATGATTTATGTGAGCATTGTGTGTTTGGTAAAAATAATAGATCTTCATTTCCTAATGGAACTAATAAGGCAAAGAGATTATTATAGATTATTCATTCAAATATATGTGGACTAGTGGATGTTGACTCTTTGGGTGAATCTCGAAATTATGTCTCTTTCATTGATGATGTCTCAAGATACACATGGATTTATTCTATGTGTTCTAAATCTGAAGTTTTCACATTTAAGGATTTTAAGGCCTTAGTTAAGAATTCATCAAATTATAAGATAAAAGTGTTGAGATCTGACAATGGGGGTGAATATTGTTTCAGGGAATTTGATTAGTTCTATAAGCATGTAGATATTATTTAGCAAAAGACTAATCCTTGTACTACCCAACAAAATGGGGTAGAAAAAATAGTAAATTGAACCTTGATGGAAATAGCTATGAGCATGTTGAGTGGTGCTAATCTTGATAGATTTTTCTTGGTAGAAGTGGTTGGTACTTTTTGTTATTTGATTAATAGATCTCCTTGTTTAACTCTTGTTGATAAAACTCCTTATTAAGTGTGGATAGGTAGAAAGTCTTTTGTTTCACAGTTAAGGGTCTTTGGTTGTGAAACTTTTTCTCATGTGCTTCAAGAGAAGTGATCTAAACTAGATCTAAAATTTTAGAAATGCACCTTCATTGGTTACTGTGAGAATGTAAAAGGTTGTAAGCTCTGGAATCTTCTAACCCATAAAATAATATTTTCTAGAGATGTGAATTTCAGGGAGTTTAGAGCTTACTCGAGAGAAGAACAACCAAAGGAGAAAGATAAGACAAAGACAATGCATTTCAAGACAAAGATTGAGAAGAAGGAAGATACACATGTGGAAAAACAATCAAATAGATTTGAGAATGGAGAAGAAGAAGAGGGTTTAGATAGTTCAAAGGATGTGCAGGATGAGCACATAGAAGAAGAAGAACAGGTAGAGCCCATTACTCCTAACTTGAGGAGGTTCACATGACAATGGAATCCAGTTGGCAGGTTGTGTGAACCCCAACCTTGGTACTTGCAAAACAACAAGAATAAACAAGTTAGACAAGAGATTGCAAGCCAAAACAAGGATTCCCCATGAAATCCATTTACAACATTTCAAACTAGGAAGAAAATACTAAAGAACACAATGAAAATGTTAAAACAAAGATTGAATCTTAATTAAATGTGCAAACTCATGATCCCATGGGGGAATTGGTGCCAATTTGATGTGAAAATTGGCCCTTTCCCAATTCCTAAGATGCAAGCTTGATATGTTGATGAAGACTTGATCCACTTTGTTGATGTTGAAGAGTGCTCCAAGCTAAAATCTGCAAAACCTAACTATGATTCAAGAATGATTGATGAAATTTGATGGATATTTGAGCATGGTAACTTTGCATGGATTGTGGATCCTTAAATGAGGATATGAGCTCTTTATTTATAGAATGCCAAGATGGATGAATGTCCAAATTTGAGCAATGTGGGACTAACATTCATCCAATGGCATGATGCCACTTGTCAATCTATGAATGGATGGAATATGTGCAAGATTTGGGGATTGTGCCAATAAATGCATAATTTTGAATTTCAAATTGGTTGAAACGACTTGTAAGAGGGAAGGGAAAATGCAATAAATGCCACTTGGCTCAAGGCAAAGGACATGTAAGATAAAATTATTGCCTTGTTGGATGTACATGTTCGACTTGGAATTTTTTAATTCAAATTGAGAGAATATTCCAAAAGATGTCTTGTGAGGAAAATAAATGAATTAAATCTATTTTCATGTGCAACTTGCATTATCTATAGGATGGGACATGAGATGAGATTAAATTAATCAAGGGTTAATTAATTTAATGAGAGAGGTTAGATGATGTGACCTATTTGACTCAAATTTATGGATTTATCTAAATCAAATAAGAGAGCAATATGGGAAGAGATTAATTAAATAAGGATTTTGATTTATTTAATTAAAAGAGACGGTGTTAGACTAAATCAAATAAGGTTTTAATTTATTTAATTTAATGGATATACTTTTAGAGATTTAATTAAATAAATTGATTATTTAATTAAATAGGGATAATTAGATCAGATGGATTTATTTAATTAACAAGAGAGAGTGACTTAATTATACAAAATGATTTATTTAATTAAGGGATGAAAGTTGATGAATTTAATCAACTAAGGAGATTTGATTAAATGGTTAGGCCGAGGGATGATTCAGGAAGAAACGATGTTAGTAAGTCAGAATCATATGCACAATGTCAATCGGTATATTTTACGTGTCTACACATGTATAGCCCATTAGATTACCATTGTGTATTTGCTTTGTTGAGTATTGACAATGAACCTAGATCTTTCAAAGAGGCTCTCTCTTTGGAGGAAAGTGAGTCTTGGTTGCAAGCCATGCACAAGGATATGGTGGTTTTAGATAGTTGTGACACCTGGGATCTTAGTAATTTTCTCAAAGGAAGGAACCCCATTGGATGCAAGTGGGTATTTAAAAAGAAATTTTGATCAAATGGCCAGTTAGAGTGGAACAAGGCCATATTAGTGGCTAAGGGCTATTCCTAAATAGAGGGAATTGATTTTGGTGAAAATTTCTCTCTTGTTGCTAAATTGACTTCTATTAGATTTCTATTATCTATTGTTGTTGCTTGTAATTTTGAGATAGAGCAAATAGATGTTAAAACTATTCTTTTGCATGAGGATCTTGAGGATGAAATTTATATGTGATAGCCTGATGATTTTGTTGTGAAAGGAAAATAACAATTAGTCTACAAGTTGAAGAGATCTTTGTATGGTTTGAAATAGTCACTGTGAATGTGGTACCCAAAGTTTGATTCTTTTGCACTTAAATTGGGTTTTCTTAAGAGCGAGGAGGATCATTGTGTTTACATTAAGGTTATTGATGATCGGATTATAATTGTCTTATATGTTGATGATATGTTGTTTATTGATAATAACAAGGTGATGATTAGTGAGCTCAATACACAAATTTCTAAGACATTTGATATGAAGGAATTGGGGGTTACAAAATGTATTCTTGAGATGGAGATCAACAAAGATCGGGTTCACAGAAATCTTTGGTTAAGTCAGAGTAAGTATGTTGATACCATTTTGTAGAGGTTTAATACGCATGACTGTAAGCCATTTACTATTCCATTTCTGGTTGGTACTAAGTTGAGCTTAGATATTTTTCCTAATTCTGACGATGATTTTGAGGATATGTCTAAGGTTCCTTATGCTAGTGTCATTAGTAGTTTGATGTATGCAATGGTTTGCACTAGACCAGATATAATCCAAGCAATGGGAGTTCTGAGCAGGTTTATGTCTAATTCTAGTAGAGAGCATTGGAATCTTTTAAGAGGGTGTTTAGATATTTGTGAGGTACTTATGATTATTGTTTGGTTTATCATGGTACCCATGATGTGGTCAGGTCATTGGACATACAAGGATTTGTTGATGTAGATTGGGCAGGTGACTTGGATGGTTGAAGGTCCACTAGTGGCTATGCATTTACTTTGTTTGAATGTATAGTGAATTGGATGAGTAAGAGGCAGCCTATAGTTGTATTGTCCACCACCGAAGTAAGGTATATGACTACTAAACATGCCTCTAAGAAAGCAATATGGTTACAAAGGCTTGGTAATGGCATTGGTTTTTATTATAGAATAATAAAGATTGGATGTGATAGTCAGAGTGATTTGTTTGATTGAAAATCTTGTATCATGCTTGTACTAAGCATGTTGATGTTCAATATCACTTTGCGTGAGAAATGGTTGAGAATGGTAAGGTCTTGATTGAAAAGGTTGACACTTTCGATAATGTTGCAAATTCTCTTACAAAGTCAGTGACCACAAATAAGTTCTCTTGGTGCAGGAAGGCCATGGGCCTTGATCACTGTACTTGATTTTATTATTTGTATCTCTTGTATGTAATTATAATGTATAATTTCAAGTGGGAGAAAGTTAGGAAAAGGTGACATTAACCTTGTAATCCTATGTCATTTGTATGCCTCCACATTCCTTCGAATGTGTTCTAGGGGACATGTGAGAAAACAATTAAATTTTGGCATGTTATAATTATATTTTAAAGAGGATTTAATTTTGGTGGAGGTTACACATAAAAAAATGGATAAGTCATCTTTCTAAAGCATCCATAATGGAAATTGGAAGGTCTTGGATGGGGTGCCCAAGATTGGAGAAGAAAAGGTGTTTGTTGGTGTTCTATCGGGGAGCAAAAAGGTCATCAAAGCATCCATAAAGTCAAGAGTTGGATAGGATATGGGCTAGGTGCCTATGTGAGGGTCTTGTAATTCCATTTAATATTTTATTATGTCTTTTGGTTGTCCATGAAGAGAAGCATGAGTTTTTGCAAGTGTTTTTGTACCTCTTGTTTTGGTTTACCATTTGTAGTTTTACCTCCCACAATTTCTATAAATTGGAGCCATGAAATGGTAATTTCATGTTGATTTATTGCAGGTATCTGGGTGTTGTTGGGTTGATCAAAGATTAGTAGTGAAGTGTATTATTGTGTACTCCCATTCAAAGATTAATAATATACTTGCCTTATTTTCTCGTGTGGAGTTTTTTCTTGAAAGCATTTCTCCATGTAAATTTGGTGTCACATTTTATCTGCCAATTTTTATATTGTGATGTATGTTGCAATCATATGTTTAAATCTGATTTTTAGATCTAATTCACTTGCATAAGTTCATATTGTAGCTTTCCTTCGCCTTGTTTCTAATAGAGTTGACATAAATTGAGAGAGGTTAATGTGGATGGATGCCATATCGACTTGTAGGTGCATAAAAAACATTCTTAGGTATCACGAGCTTTGAGAACCACTTTGTCATAGTCCAAAAGTTTTTTGCTCTTACGACATTTAAGAGACTATGTTAGAATAGTGCACTTTGAAATGATTGGGTGATTTGGGAAACAAATAGAGCCCTTCCCTAGCATTTATGTACCCACTTGGATGTGTTGGCATAGTCGGTTTTGGTCCAGGATGCATGAAATGAAAAATATGCTTCTTGCCAAATTTGCACTGCTCTCCACTTATAGTTTTTGAAAGTATGCATTTTAAGTTGGCATGGTCAAACAGTGTTGAGTTGAACAAAATCAAGAGAAGTTAATGCAAAGAGATGTCATATCAACTTGTAGGTGTAGACAAAACATTATTAGGTTTCACGAGCTCCGAGAACCACTCTATCATAGTTCGACAATTTTTTACACTTACGACACTTAAGAGACTATGTCGGAATAGTGCACTCGAAAATGATCAGATGACTTGCACAAAGAATAGAGCCCTTCAATAGTGTTTACCTACCCACTTGGATGTGTTGGTGTAGTCAGATTTGGTCCAAGACACATGAAATAAAAAATATGCTTCTTGTCAAATTTGCATTGCTCTCCACTGACAGTTTTTGCAAGTATGCATTCTAAGTTGACATGGTCAAACGGTGTTGAGTTGACCAAAATAGAGAGAGGTTAATGAGGAGGGATGCCATATTGACTTGTAGGTATAGATGAAACATTTTTAGGTTCCATGATCTCTGAGAACCACTTTGTCATAGTTTTGCAGTCTTTTGCTTTTATGACACTTAAGAGACTGCGTCAAAATAGTGCACTCTAAAATGATTGGGTAACTTGGAGAACACACAAAGCCCTTTCCTAGCATTTAATTACCCACTTGGATTTTTTTGCTCAATTGATTTTGGTACAAGATGCATGAAATGAAAATATGTTTCTTTCCAAATTTGCATTACTCTCCATTGACTATTTTTACAAGTATGCATTCTAAGTTGGCATGGTCAAATGGTGTTGAGTTGACCAAAATCAAGAGAGGTTCATGTGGAGGGATACCATATAAACTTGTAGGTGTAGAAAAAAATATTCTTAGGTTCCATGAACTCCAAGGATCACTCCATCATAGTTCAATAGCTTTTTTCTCTTAGGGCTCTTAAGAGACTACATCACAACAGTACACTCTGAAATGATCGGGTGACTTGGAGAACAATCAGAGCCCTTCCCTAACATTTACCTACCCACCTAGATGTGTTGGAAAACTTAGTTTTGGTTCAGGATGCATGAAACAAAAAATATGCTTCTTTCCAAATTTGCACTACTCTCCACTAACAATTTTTGCAAGTGTGCATTCTAAGTTGGCATGGTCAAATGGTGTTGAGTTGACCAAAATCAAGAGAGCTTAATGTGGATGGATTCCATATTGACTTGTGGTTGTAGATAAAAAAAATTTAGGTGTCATGAGCTCCGAAAACCACTCTATCATAGTTCGACAATTTTATGCTCTTAGGGCTCTTAAGAGACTATGTAGGAATAATACACTCTAAAATGATCGGGTGACTTGGAGAATGAATAGAACCCTTCCCTAGTGTTTACCTACCCACTGGATGTGTTTGAACAACTCATTTTCCAAACCTAATGACAAATTTGTAATTTTATAATTTAGCAAATTTTGTTTAAACAATCATTTTCCCATGGGTAGTGCGAGGCTATCTTATTTTTCTCATTTTTGTGGACATAATGACACCCCATAGCTAGGTATTTGTGTGTACTACCCAGAGGCAACCAAAATATTTCATTTTTTAGCATGCATTCATGGGATTTGATGATATTGTGGGCTATTATGACTATCCCAACATGATAGTGGACTGTTATGTGGATTATGACAACCCTAAACTCATGAAATTAATAATGACAATCCTAATCAACATGCTATACTATTGATTTGAATATCATCCTTTGTTTTCAACAAGGATATGACCTCTCCAAGCTTAAAAGTTAGTATACCTTAACTCTTTAGACACCTGTCCTTCCTCACCCCAATTCTTTTGGTCACACATAAAAACCAATACACCCAACATCACTCTCATTATTACTTCCAAGCTCCTCCACTACTACTTATCTCATCTCTTAACCAATAGTGGAAATACATGAAAGATGTGGCGAATAGATTGAGTGATTATGTCGATATCACATATTTTGTTTGGTCCTTCCTTCTTGAAGATCTTGAAATAATTCAAATAGAAGAGCAAGCTAGGAGGCCCTAGGTAACATGCACAACTTATATATTGATAAAGAAACTTATATATAAATTTATCATTAATGTCAAACCTAATTGACATTCCATATCACTTGTTTTGATGCACTAATCAAAAGAAAAATTCAAATTGAAAAAGCCATCATTGCTAAATGAGAAATTAAACTTTATTCAAAGGATCAAAACCAAAATGAAACTATAGATACTAATGATCTAAACGAATCAAGGAATCAAAGGATAAAGGATGTTGCAACTATAGAGACTAAGGATAAAGGAATCAAATTTGGTGAAGTTTCCCAAGACAACCAAATTTAACAATATACTTATAGATGTTAATATAAATAGATGGGGACCTCTATGCACAAGCTATAGAGGAGGACAAGTAATGTTTACCTAAGTAAAATTTTAGCCAATAAATTATACCTTAATAAATGGTTATAATCTTTGTAAATGAAATATGGTAACTTAGAGCAAAACATTTGAATGCTTTTAATTTTATTTTGAGTCAACTTGTTTCTTTAGATGTTAACTTGAAAGAAGATGATAAATGTATCTTGTTGCTTTACTATTTACCTAAATGTTTAAACAAAATGATTATTTCTATTAGAGGCGGTGGTGCAAAGATCAAGATGGATTATCAATTGTAAATGACTGATGATAATTTATGAGTGAAAATGATATGTAATGCATAAACTATTAAAGTGCAAGATTGCTAGAAATCAATCTATAACATGTTATTGGTAATAGCTCAACCATTATAAAGTGATTATACATTCAAATTTTGAGTTTCAAAGTATGAAAACACGTACATAAGGAACAAATTATATTGACTATCAATTTTTATATATAAAAGTGTAGAGTAATTGTGTATACACATATATAAATTTGGCATATATGTCAACTCAAATATTTTTTTATAAAATGTGGCAGATAACATATCAAGGTCTATATACAATGTACATCCTAAATAAATCTACCATCTCAATAAAATCCTAAACTTGTGGCGAATCATCAAAATGTAGCCTTTTCACACCACCTGATAGATGTGAAGTTGATTGCATAGTAACAATTTGTACCATAAATTAGATTAATTAGCTCAATGGTAAATAACTTAGACTACTAAATAGAAACTTATCTAGTATTTTTCATAACTTTTAAAGTAACATCTAATCACTAATGTTACTTGATTTTGCTTCTAGCTCAATCAAGTAGAGCTAAGATTGTGTTTGTGATTAAAAGATAAAAAGTATACTTTCAAGTTTGCTATGTTACATTCATATGCACAAGGATTATCAAATAGATTGCATTACATACAACAGAGAAGCGAGCCACAATTGTTACAAAACTAGTATTTATTGATAATCATAAGTGTATAGTGTCCCACACAAGTCGTGGGACCGACTATTTCAATGCAAATAAGAAAATAGACTATACATTTATAGATACATGAAAGTAAAAATGCATATGGAAAGAAAGGGGATCCGTCATTGCCTAAATGATGAATCCTAGTTGAGTTGAACTGTTGCATCTGCTTCAGTCCCTCTTGCTTGTCCAACCTCTAGTTCTCCAAAGTTGCCTGCATGTGTGAGGAAAGGTTTGTTAGAGCTCAAGATCACCAATCATTACATATGAAAACATCTACAAACATATAGCCTGATCCTCATGAGCATTGAAATAGTTTGCATACCACAGATGTACAAGAAAGTGGAAAGTCTATCATAAACATCTATCATATACATTATTTTTATCTAACATGTTTGTTCACTAAGCAAGTACAAGTTGAATATCATTGCAAGATCTATTTGTTAAACATCACAACATGTGGAGTAAAATGGGCTCCCACAAGGGTTGAACCCAACATGCTACTCTCTTGTTTCACTTGAAAGGGATATTCACATATTGAATCATCTATGGAATCATTGAAGATAAGTTTTAATAACCATGATGATATTGATGATAGATAGAAACTTTATTAATAGGGATTCTCACCTATTAATAAGAGCCTTTTGTTACCAATATGAACACGATACAAAACTGGTCTACATGAGTTCCATGATGATTTTCATAAAATAGGAGCAATCATTAATTAGGAGGGACAACCATGGAGAAAAAGAGCATCCATAGTGCAATGCAGTGTTAAATTCCTTTAGGAATGAAAGAATGTTCCTTATACAATATGAATTCATCAATAAACAGTACCATTGCATTGAAAACAGATGGTCACTAAGCTATAAACACAAGGAGTCATTGAAATAGACAGAGAACTAGATAGCAAGGTATCTTAGATGGATGAAGGATATAAAGAGTATAACCCTGCATTACAGTCATGTTGATATCAAGATAAGTTGGAATCATAGAGGACATTGCACTTTGACCACAGAGTATTGTGATTGAGACTATCAAAGTCTGTACAAAAGTTCATGACTATGCAATTGAGGACATATCAGTTAGAGGGGACTGCCACAAGGCTGTGAACACTTTGTAGCAAAGCATGATAGAGGCGAAGGACATGAAACTGAAGGAAGGTGAATGTTGCCATTTCAACAAGATTGTTTAAAGGCAACAATAAACATATTACATTGTCAAAGGGCAAGAGTGAAATGAATTCCCAAAATTACACTGTGATTATTAGAGGGCAGCATCGAAGGACTGTCTTATAAGGAACAATTGTGGTGGGAAATGGTAGTGGTTTTTCATCACAGGGCAGTGGGTAGTGGAGAAAGATATCAAGGTTGTTACAAAATCAGTAACAACCCTTAAGATCTATGTATGTTTTCAAAGAGAACTCAAGCTTTATTCTAGATCTTGGGATATCTCAACCTTTGTGCATCTAAGATGGTAAGGAGTAATTAATAGTGACAATATATGAAGGGAATATTCAAGGGTAATGTCAAAAGATATCACTTGTGATAGTGAATATAAAGCCTGCCATAACAATGAATGGCCATGAAGAATGCATTCTATCAAGATGCACTCATAAGAAGACAACCATTGTGTTTGAGAATTCGAAAACCCTTCAATAAAGGTAAAATGACAACCCTTGCAAGAAGACAACAGAGGTTGAAAATCTAAAGAGTATAATGTAGACTTGTAGATGTTTTACCAAACATACATATGGACGGTATGTTACAAATATTATACCAATGAACTAAAACATTGAAGAGGCCATGCAAAAATAATTCCACATATATGGTTACAGACATAATGCTATAATGATTATGTGACTTATAAAGCCTCAAGGTAGTTTGAGAATGGAAACAAAGGTGTTAGTGCTGACAATGCAATAAATGTGGTCCAAATACAAGAACAAAGCATGAAAAATGAAACCCTCAACATCAGATAGTGCAGAACTAGGCTAGGTTTTGAAACCTAGAAACTTGCACTTTGAAATGAAACCCAAAATGCATATGTTGATGCCACGGCCTGTGGCTTCTAATCAAAATGTAAAAGAAGAAAATCCAGATCATTGAAGAGTAGAGAATAGATATTGAAACCCTCATTCATAAAAAAACCCTTAGTGCCCGCATGAAAGTGAACTGTCACCATGGAGTACAAAAAACTCTTTATGCAAAATGTCAAGTGAATAATGCATACAAAACATAGAAGATTCATCATTTATTTTGCATCTAAATAGGAAATGATTAGAAACCGAGTGAGAAATGTATGGAATGTGTAGAGAAACATAGGAGTAACAACTTATTTATCTTTTTGCATAATAACAAGCAAATTTTCTACAGAATAATGAAAGGGAATGTAGAAAATGTGCTCACAGTAAGCTCACCCGAGCTTGTCCCTTAGTTTTTGCACGAAATATGTTGATGAATGCCCAATGTGTGTCCAAAATCTGCCATGGAAGTCACCTAACAGAGCTCCATCGAAACCCTATGGCGGTGCCCAACAAAGTTCAAAGTGGAAAAATGAAATACATTGCAACATTTTTCCCTCGATTTTGTTTGTTAGGGTTTGCTGCCCTAAGCTTATGTTGATGAGTAAAAAGGTATTTTTACCTTTTATTTTAAAAATTTTGCAATGTAACTAATGCCCTTGAGCTTGTCCCTTTGTATGTGTTTGTGCATAAGGGTCTTTTAAGACACATCTTTTGTATTGATTTCCATATGGGTCGAATCTTGACCTTTTTATTTTGTATCAAATCATAATTCTAAAACATTAATCTAAGTGATGTGATTATAAATCACTTAGTTTAGTTATTATTTAAATGCAAGATAGAGGCATTAGTTTTCAAGAATAAGACAAAAGGGGGTGTAGTTGAATATTAATGAGCAAGGCCAAGCATATAGGGAGGTTGGAGAGGTTGGTCGACCTTTGGAGGGAATATAGGATTGTTTGACTCAGTTTGGAGCAGATTTAGGATCTTTTAAAGCATAGACAACTCGTGTTTTCTTTTCTTGCATCAATTTGTAAATGTAAAAAACATTATTTAAGTGATGTTATTATAAATCACTTTATTAGTGTTTTGTAAATGCAAGATAGAGGTGTGTTGAACACACCAAAAGTATGAGTTAAAGCAATATGGAAACATAGTTGAATAATGATGACTTGTGCCAAACATGTGGAAAGTATGTGGGTTGTTTTTGAATGAGTTTTTGGAGGGAATGAGAGCATCTAGGAGTAGTTTATCATGCTTTTATTGTGGATAAGGTCATGACTTGACTTTTTCTTCACTTTGGAGACTTTTTGGAGGGGTTTTGGGGGCTATTTTTAGGGTTTTTTGGTTATACACAACCAAGAAGCTTCTAGAAGGATGTGTGTGGGGCAAGCTTCAAAAAAGCATAAGTAACTTCAAACAAGAGTTTTGAAATTAGTTCTTTCTTCTTTCAGCATGTATTGTAGCTTATTTTGGATCTCTTTAAGGCAAAAGATAGCATTATAACTCAATATCAGACATGTATAACAATATGTAACACCTTTTTATCAATGAAATTCAAGGTTTTACCTTCTATGAAGCTATCTCATTGTGTGCAGTGTGATGATGAATGAATATTCTTGTGAGTTTTGATAATTCCTTTAATTTTTATCTCATTTTAGCACCTTTAGGTAGAAGAAACATATATTTTTGCAAGTTGTAGGTTGTGTAGTGGTTCAAATAGATACTTTAGTTGTGAAGGAACTATTTTCCTTCAAAAATGTTAAGAGAACCAAGCCTCCTTGCAAAATACTTATGCAATAATATATAAAAATATCTTAGTTGTGTTAAGTTAAGCTGAGCTTTTAAGAAAATTGTGTTAAAATAAAAGTATAGGTTCTGAGAAAACACATTTAGGTGCATCACCATAGGAGTTTAGTTTCTTTTCATGTTACCTCCTTCCCCTTTTCCCAATGAGAGAAGTAGATTAGGTGAGTACCTTAGGAGCCAGCCTTCTATGGAGGTCCATTCCAAGTTTAGGCAACCCACAACCTAAGAATGTTACCATGTTCCTCCAAAGTGCTAAGTTTTGCAACTTAGCAAGGGTGTAGTTTTGAGAGTCAACAAGTTTTGGCACACCTGGTGGGACCGAGAACTGATTTTCAGTTCATTTCAGACTTTATATTACTATTGTTTGGTGAGTACAACAGTAGTTTCAGCCTTTTTGAGGCAACCAAATAACATACTTGGCGACTCCAAGCTCAAGTCTACTGGTTTCAGCAGTTCAAGTGTTGAAACAAAGCAAATCTAGTTTTTCCTTACCTTTTAGCTCTTTGAATGCTATAGTATGTCAAAATTTCATGTAAACATGGCTTACCATTCTTCCTTCCATGCAAGTTCCCCCGATGTATCTTCCTACCGACCATATCAAGAAATATATACACTTCTTATTTTTCCCAAAATAATCTAAATATCTTTACTACGAAAAGTAGCCAGCATATTCATCATGTTGACCACCCACCCCTACTCAAGCTTCTTGGTAGCCTACCCATGCTTATAGCCAATCTCAAGAAGGCCATTTAATGCCAAGTCAGTAGTATTTCCTTTTTGACCTGATCCAAAATAATGAAGAAATGGAGATTGCAAATATTAGAAGTGTATTGCTTGATTTCACAAGATAGTTGAATGAAATAAAGAGAGAACAAGAGTATCAAAGGCAACAGGAGGAGGTGGCTCATCAGGTTCACTATCATCAGCAGGAGATGGAGGCACAAGTGAGTTATGAGGAAGAGAAAAGGAAGCTAATGCTTGTTCAAGCTCAAAAGTTAGAAGCAAATTCAATACTTTCTTTTCCAAACCCATTCTTTGGGGTAGGGTTTTTGAGGTTTAATGTATTAAGCTTCAAACAAGATGAACCTTCTTTTGAAGAGAAATCAGAAGTGACACAGCAGAAAGACGGGCATAATAAGTTAGAGCAGTTCAATGCTCTTAAGAGAGAGCATGAGTATGGGTTGCAACATGAAGAAGTCGCTTATCAAGTCTATCTTCATGAGCAGGATTTGGCTGCAAAAGAGCAGAAAATGAGGCTTCTAATTGAAAAAGTACAAAAGATAGAGGCCCAATCTACTCCTTGCATTTTGGAGCATCCTATGAAAGAGAAGGTCCTCAAATTCAAAATCCCAAGCTTTAAACAAGGTAATCCTTCCAAGTCCTCCAAATTCAACATCCCAAGTTTTAGAAAGCCTTTTCAATTACAAGAATCTATACGTACACAAGCTGAGCCTCTTGTTCTTCAAGAGAAACCCTCTCAAGAACCCACTTGTCTTAAAGAAGCCCAACAAGCCTATCAAATTTCCCCATCTTCTGAGTCATCTTCTCTTAGTTTTGTTTCTTTACTTCTAGAAGAACTTATTATTTGGACAAAGTTATGGTTTGATGACCAAGAGAAAGTGGAACTTGAAGGAAATCAAGAAGAAACTATTGTTGAAGAGTGTTCTTATATTTTAAGAGCCGACAAATCAGATTTGTTACAAGAACAAGATGAGCATATAGTGCCTGGGCAACATGTTGTAGAACAAGAAGAACATGTTGAACATCAAGTTGTCACTTTGATGTTTAATGAGTTGCCTTGTTTTGTTGAACAAGATGAAGGGAGCTTGCTCATATCATCACTAGCAACAAAACTAGAACATCTTGAAGTTGTTCAACAACATGATGAGTTCCTGGTTCAAGAGGTTATCAATGAGCATGAGGAAGAAACTTTGATTCACGAAGATCTCCATAAGGTAAAAATCAGCCTTCCCATGCAGAAAAGCAAATAAGATCGTGAAGACTTTTTCTAGGATGATCTTGAGATTATTTTTTCAAAGCTAGATGATAAAGCAACAAAATTTAAGGAAAAAATCCATGAACAACAGGAGCAAGTGGAGGAAACAACCATGTTTTATCTTGCATCTTGGGAATCAAGTGATTCAAATCAGCAAGATGAGATCAAAGATACAACTCATAAGTGTGAACCACGTTGCCCCAACCAGCAAGAGCAGACAAATGAACATGAGAAACTTGGTGGAAAAGAGGCCTATATGTTTTGGTATGATGGGCTACCTTCGTTTTTTGAACAAAATGAAGAAGATATGTCTGTGATAACATAAGATTTGGGATAACTACAAGATTTTAAATAGTGTAATGAGTTCCTAGTTTGTGAAAGTCAATATGAGAATGAAGCTTTGGCTCATGAAGTAGTTTCATTTTGGGATGATCTAAAGTCTGTTTTGATTCACGAGGAAGCCTCTTTTTGCCCAACTTTGGACATTGAATCAACACCATTTGAAGCAGAAGATCAAAAATAAGATGAGGAACAACAACATGATTTGGAACAACAAGAAACCAATAGGAGCAGTTCCAAATTTTTCTTGTCAACATGATGCCCAATTAGGCATCTAGCCAGAGTGGAGGCCAACAAGAAGATTCCTATCATGCTAGCATGCAAGCATGAAGGTACGGTTGAAGAAGAGAAAATTCAAGTCACTTTCCCACCTCAGGGAAATAGTGATTATATTCCATATGAAAAGGTTAGTGGGATTGTATATGTTTTTAAGGATATGGTGCAACTGTTTCTTGGCAGTTTTTCCATTTTTCATTTTCATATAGCTATTCAAAAGCATGGAAAACATTGTAAATTTTGTAGAAAAGGTAGCTACATCACCCAACCAGTGAATGGCTTCATTTGAGTTAGTATTTTTCTTGGTTAGTGTAGAGTAGGGTTAGTTTTAGATGTAATTTTTTAATTCCTCTAAGTGTTGTTCTACACAGTTAGGTAGTTTTGATCAGAAGTTTTGGTAGTTGGATAATTTTTTAAGGTGTCATGCACTGGTCTGATGAGTTGCAGTAATGTACAAGACTGTTTTCCAAGTTTTTTCAGTTTCCTATTGACTTTGTGCCCAATGGATAAGCTCAGGCAATTGGTCAAGATGTTTAGCAAGCAAACATTTAGTAGATGTTGCCAAAAATGTTACCTGATTTTGCTTCCAGCTCAATCAGGTAGAGTTGATATTGTGTTTGCAATTAAAAGATAAAAGGTATACTTTCAAGTCTGGTATGTTACATTCATATGAAAAAGGATTATCAAATAGATTGCATTACATACAATAGAGAAGAGAGTCAACAATTGTTGCAAAAGTAATCTTTATTGATAATCATAAGTGTATAATGTCCCACACAAGCTGTGGGATTGACTATTTTAATGCAAATAAGAAAATAGACAATACATTTATAGATACATGAAACTAAAAATACATATGGAAAGAAAGGGGATCCATCATTGCTTGAATGACGTATCCCAATTGAGTTGAACTGTTGCATCTACTTTAGTCCCTCTTGCTTGTCCAACCTCCAGTTCTCCAAGCTTTCCTGCATGTGTGAGGAAAGGTTTGTTAGAACTTGGGATCACCAATAATTACATATGCAAGCATCTACAAACATATAGCCTAATCCTCATGAGCATTGAAATAGTTTGCATACCACAGATATTCAAGAAAGCAGAAAGGCTATCATAAACATCTATCATATGCACTATTTTTATCTAACATGTTTGTTCACTATGCAGGTACAAGTTGAATATCATTGCAAGATCTATTTGTTGAACATCACAACATGTGGAGTAAAATGGGCTCCCACAAGGGTTGAGCCCAACATGCTACTCTCCTGTTTCACTTGAGAGGGATATTCACATATTGAATCATCTATGGAATCCTTGAAGATAACTTTTAATAACCATGATGATATTGATAATAGATAGAAACTTTATTAATAGGGGTTCTCTCCTATTAATAAGAGCCTTCTATTACCAATATGAACATAACGCAAAACTGGTCTACATGAGTTCCATGATGATTTTCATAAAATAGGAGCAATCATTAATCAAGAGGGACAGTCATGGAGAAATAGAGCATCCATAATGCAATGCAGTGTTAAGTTCCTTTAGGAATGAAAGACTGTTCCTTATACAATATGCATTCATCAATAAATAGTACCATTGCATTGAAAATAGATGGTCACTAAGCTATAAACACAAGGAGTCATTGAAACAGATAGAGAACCATATAGTAGGGTATCTTAGATGGATGAAGGATATAAAGAGTATAACCTTGCATTACAGTCGTGTTGATATTAAGATAAGTTGGAATCATAGAGGACACTGCACTTTGACCATAGAGTATTGTGACTAAGACTTTCAAAGTTTGTACAAAAGTTCATGACTATGCAATTGAGGACAAATCAGTTAGAGGGGACAACCACAAGGCTATGAACACTTTGTAGTAGAGTAGGACCATGACAAAGGCGAAGGAAATGAAACTAAAGGAAGGTGAATGTTGTCATTTCAACAAGATTGTTAAAAGGTAGCAATAAACAAATTGCATTGTCAAAGGGCAAGAGTGAAATGAATTCCCATAAATACACTATGATTATTAGAGGGTAGCATTGAAGGACTGTATTATAAGGAACAATTGTGGTGGGAAATGGTAGTGGTTTCATCACAGAGCATTTGGTAGTGGAGAAAGGTATAAAGGTGGTGTCATGGGATATCTCAACCTTTGTGCAAATAAAATGGTAAGAAGTAATTAATAGTGACAATCTATGAAGGGAATATTCAAGGGTAATGTCAAAAGATATCACTCGTGATAGTGAATATAAGGCCTATCATAACAATGAATGGCCATGAAGAGTGCATTTTTTCATGATACACTCATAAGAAGACAACCATTGTGTTTGAGAACTCGAAAACCCTTCAATAAAGGTAAAATGACAACCCTTGCAAGAAGACAACAGAGGTTGTAGATCTAAAGAGTATAATGTAGACTTGTAGATGTTTTCCCAAACATAGATATGGATGGTATGTTACAAAGATTATATGAGTGAACTAAAACATTGAAGAGGCCATGCAAAAATAATTTTGCATATATGGTTATAGACAAAATGCTATAATGATTATGTGACTTATGAAGCCTCAAGGTAGTTTGAGTAGGGAAATAGAGGTGTTGGTGCTGAAAATGCAATCAATGTGGTCTAGATACAAGAACAAAGCATGAAAAATGAAACCCTCAACATCAGATAGTGCAGACCCAAGCTGGGTTTTGAAACCCATAAACCTGCACTTTGAAATGAAACCCAAAATGCATATGTTGATGCCACGGCCTATGGCTTCTAATCAAAATGTACAAGAATGAAATCTAAATCATCGAAGAGTAGAGAATGGATATTGAAACCCTCATTCACAAAAAAACCATTAGTGCTTGCAAGAAAGTGAAATCGTCGCCATGGAGTACAAAAAACTCTTTTTGTAAAATGTCAAGTGAATAATGCATACAAAACACAAAAGATTCATCATTTCTTTTGCATATGAACAAGAAATGCTTAGAAACCAAACGAGAAATGTATGGAATGTACAAAGAAACATATGAGTAACAGTTTATTCATCTTTTTGCATAATAACAAGCAGATTTTCTACAAAATAATGAAAGGGAATGCATAAAATGTGCTCACAGTAAGCTCACTCGAGCTTGTCCCTTTGTTTTTGCACGAAATATGTTGATGAATGCCCACTGTGTGTCCAAAATCCGCCATGGAAATCACGTAATAGAGCTCCATCGAAATCTTATGGCGGCGCCCAACAAAGTTCAAAGTGGAAAAATGAAATACATTGTGGCATTTTGCCCTCGGTTTTGTTTGTTAGGGTTTGCTTCCCTAAGCTTATGCCGATGAGTAAAAAGGTATTTTTGCCTTTTATTTTATTTTATTTGCAATGTAACTAATGCCCTCGAGCTTGTCCCTTTGTATGTGCTTGTGCATGAGGGTCTTTTAAGACATGTCTTTTGTATTGATTTCCATATGGGTCAAATCTTGACCTTTTTATTTTGCATCAAATCATAATTTTAAAACATTAATGTAAGTGATGTCATTATAAATCACTTAGTTTAATTGTTATTTAAATGCAAGATAGAGGAATGAGTTTTCAAGAATGAGTCAAAAGGGGGTGTAGTTGAAGATTAATGAGCAAGGCCAAGCATATAGGGAGGTTGGAGAGGTTGGTTGACCTTTGGAGGGAATATAGGATTGTTTGACTCGGTTTGGAGCAGATTTAGGATCTTTTAAAGCATGGACGACTCATGTGTTTTCTTTTCTTGCATCAATTTGAAAATGTTAAAAAATTTATTTACGTGATGTTATTATAAATCACTTTATTAGTGTTTTGTAAACGCAAGATAGAGGTGTGTTGAACACACCAAAAGTACGAGTCAAAGCAGTTTGGAAACATGGTTGAATAATGATGACTTGTGCCAAACATGTGGAAAGCATGTGGGTTGTTTTTGAATGAGTTTTTGGAGGGAATGAGAGCATCTAGGAGTAGTTTCTCATGCTTTTATTGTGGGTAAGGTCATGCTTGACTTTTTCTTCACTTTGGAGACTTTTTGGAGGGGTTTTGGGGGTTATTTTTAAGGATTTTTGGTTATACACGACCAAGAAGCTTCTAGAAGGATGTGTGTGGGGAAGGCTTCAAAAAAGCATACGTAACTTCAAACAGGAGTTTTGAAGTTAGTTCTTTCTTCTTTCAACATGTATTGTAGCTTATTTTGGAGCTCTTTCAGGCAAAAGACAACATTGTAACTCATTATTAGACATGTACAAAAGTATGTAACACCTTTTTATCAATGAAATTCAAGGTTTTACCTTCTTTGAAGCTATCTCACTGTGTGCAGTGTGATGATGAATGAATATTCTTGTGAGTTTTGATAATTCCTTTAATGTTTATCTCATTTTAGCACCTTTAGGTAGAAGAAACATATATTTTTGTAGGTTGTAGGTTGTGTAGTGGTTCAAATAGATACTTTAGTTGTGAAGGAACTCTTTTCCTTCAAAAGTGTTAAGATAACCAAGCCTCCTTACAAAATACTTATGCATTAATATATAAAAATATCTTAGTTGTGTTAAGTTAAGCTAAGCTTTTGAGAAAATTGTGTGTTAAAATAATAGTATAGGTTCTGAGGAAACAATTTAGGTACATCACCATAGGAGTTTAGTTTATTTTCATGTTACCTCCTTCCCCTTTTCCCAATGAGAGAAGTAGATTAGGTGAGTACCTTAGGAGCTAACCTTCTCTAGAGGTCCATTCCAAGTTTAGGCAACCCACAGCTTAAGAATGTTTCCATGTTCCTCCAAATTGCTAAGTTCTGCAACTTGGAAAGGGTGCAATTTTGAGAGTCAACAATTATATTAAATTATAATTTCTCAAAATATCAATTAAAGTCAAATTCAATTCTTGATTACCTCAAGCCTTTGTTTTTTTGTTGACAAACATTCTATAAATGATGGTCCCTTATGACGATCAAGAGTCCTACCATATTGTAATGGTAGAGGATCCACATAGGTGAATGGTGGAATACTCTATAATAGGTAAAATAAAGACAAACTTAATATATAATTGTTGAAAAACAAATATAAACTAGACATATATCTATTAGATATTAAAAGAGCATATACCTAAACTAGTGATGTTTTTTCGATTGTTTGACAATAACTCATCATGGATGCACCAACTACAACTTTTGTATAAAAAATTTCAAGAATGTAAGACTATAAATGTATGTACATATAAAAATAATATATTTGAAATTGGCATTTAAATCACTATAATAAGTTCTATAAGTTCTAAATAAACTATTAATTTAATTAAAATTTAGTTCAGTTACCTCGACTCTTTCTAATTGGTCTAAGATTCATTCTGTGAATGAGAGCCCCTTAGGACAATCAGGTGTTTTAGTATAATACATTGGAAAATGGTGTCACATCATTCACATTTGGAGTAAACTACAAAAGTAAAATAAGATTGAGATATAAATTAATACATTTAATTAATCACAATTTAAATGATAAGCATACAATAAAAAAAGTTAAATATGTATAAAAAAATTATACCATGTTTAGGCCAAATTCAATGGAAAAAAGAGTACCATGATGGACTTCTCTAAGTTCATCCCCGGTCATCAACTATTCAATCCCACTTAAATATACATTAGTACTACTATTTATTATATTAATTTTAAATGAAATGCAATATCAAATAATTTTAAGTTTTACATGTACATAAGATTTTCCTTGCTCCTCTTTTCTAGCCCTTGATGGCTCTCCTTATGTTCTTTCCTTAGGTGTCTCTGCGTGCATGTGCTACACCCTGCCAGCTTATCTCATGTAGGTGTCATATGATGGACCTCATACTCAGGTATGTTTAGGGGAGGCTCAATAGTCTCTCTAATAGGATGCAAACACACATGACTGCATGTAATACAATGATGAGGTACAAAAATGTGTGTAGATGATGAGGGTCCACCAACATTGATTGATCCACTTGGAGTATCACTATCAAGCAATTAAACAAATTGAGAAGATTGTGTAATCAAATGACCAGTCAAAGAGTGTAGGCCATGAGGCTTTACATTGATACATTTGCAACAATGTTTGGGTGTGCTATTAGAGGTGGGGGAGCAATAGGATGAGGGAGAATATGGACCTTGGAGTTGTCACATTTCCCAAGGTCTATCTTGGGGCATTCCTCTACCTACTCCTTGGAATTTTCTAAAGTCAAAATAATTCATATGTTCTCCTAAAACAAACTTTGCATATAATTTATAGAGAAAATAAAAAGGGACATAAAGATTGTTGTTAAGTGGTTTATCAAACACCATCCACCAATTATCCCAAAAATTTCTTGTAATACCCTCATTTGTGTACCATTTGATTAAAAATTTGGGCTTATGTACATCTGTAGGTTGTCTATTTTTGGGATTCACACAATGTAATAAGCCCATTGTTCTACCCATTTTTTTTACTATGTTTTACTCACAAGTGAAATTTTATGCTACTAACATTATGAGCAATAATTTTTTTTCCTTTTCATGTGAATAACAAGATGCACATTTGAAACATAGCCATTTCAAATTTTCTCATTGCATAACAAAGAATCATTTCAATAATTCAAATAATGATTTCACATTACATAATTTCATAATAATATCTCCCATTTATAATTTCTCATTAAGAATAGAGATACATATTTACATTCATAGCTTCCATGAGCTCAATGATATATATATACAAATAGAATACAATGGTATAGATGTCCCCAATGTTGATGCATACCTCCTAGATGTCCCCATCACTGGTGCATACATTCTAGGTGTCCCCAAACTAGCACTACATCCTCAAATATTGGTTGCTAGTTGTATGAGGGAGAGCATCACTCAAGCGCTTTTCCACCAACCATGGACTTACTATGGTCCCTCACACATCTACCTAATTGGTAAGATGGCCCTACCTTTCAACAAAGAGATCGGTTTGGTAACCCCATAATTCTGACCTTCTTGGGCATAGTGTTGTGTCCTACATATCTAGAGCTACCATACATTGGCTACAACCTACATGTATGACTTCCCTACCTAGAATGTAATCATGGATCATAATGAACTGACAATGTAAACAGTGGCTACTTACACTACTTTGGCCAAAGAATTCAACACCAAGTACTTTGAGTGAGAGTCATCTGTCCACCCATTTTTTAGCTCGATTTGGTATTTACCATAAACATAACACACCTTCAATCTAAGGTGATGACATAACAAAATGCTCAACAAGATTATTCCCTTAACCATGGATTACCCTAACCCCAAGAATAAACAAGCCTATAATGAACTGATTACTAGGTTACACCATTTCCTATGGATTACTCTAACCACAAGTATAACCAAGCTAATCATACATGCACACCTACTAGTGGTCCACTAGGTTACCCCCTTTCCCATGGATTACACAATAGAGGAATAAAAATCAGCATGCCTGGATATAAAGTTCCAACTGATAATGTTGCTTTCCAATCTCAACCTCCACAACCAAGAATGCTACTTCTCTAATATTCAACTAATCTCCAACTCTAGCCTCCTCTCAAGAACACTCAACAAAACATATCTAACAGACAAACTTGTCTCTCTCTCACTAAAAACTCACAAATAATGTTTGCACAAAAAATACAATAGTGTAACAATAGAGAAATCAAAATAAGAAAGGTAACAAATGGTAGAGAGAGCACCTCTATATATACTTAAATTTGAGCATCATAATGCTAAAAACAAGCCAACAAATCTGCCACCTTCCTATTCACATGCATTGACTCAGTTGATTTAAACTCTCAAATTGCAACACATAACAGTCCTCATATTTCCAATTTCATAGAATGGTTGAGTCAACTTCATGCTTGCGACAACATGACTCTTTTATTGAGTCAAGGCACAACAATGCATTGCTACATGTTTCCTATTTTATTTGTAGGTCGACTACCCTCACAATTTTTTGTCATCTATGCTTTGACTGAGTTTTATGCTTATATGGCTTTACCAGGTTTTGGCGCAAGTTTTAGACTTCTTATTTTTCACATTTTACAAATTTTTGTGTCACCTTCCATATATTAGCGCCCTTTATTTATGTGTAGTCAAAGACTAAGTTAACAACGTTGAATCTGCATTCATTTTACTTGCAACATTTTAACAGTATTCTACTTTATCCATGCATTGCGCTTAAGTCTTTTGACTTGTTCTTACTATATTTTATGTGTTGCATATTAAACTTTAGCCACAAAAATGTATATGGAATCACTTACATAATGCACTTTGGTTTATTCAAAGCACTTTAATATATTAAACAATAGCGCTACATTATTGCATCATGCTTTATTCAAAGCATTTTAATATATTCCAAACAATAATATATATATTATATATATTATTAATATATATATATTATATTATTAATATATATATTACATCCATAATATATACATAAATAGATTAATATATATATATATAATTATATCCACATGATTACCAATTACATTACTTTCCAATTAAATATATATTAAAATAATTATATATATATATATATATATTCATATATATGTATATATGTTTCCATTAATGTAACTATATGCATATATATTAATATATTATATAACATTATTTCAATATCCATATTTAAACACATATATTCACGTACTCATCGATTGATGTATATACACGAAGTGTGTGTGTGTATATATATGTCATATTTATCCAATCGACATTCCCATGCATATGGGTTATCCATTCATGAGCTTGCATAGGTACATCTACCTACGTATACTCATGCATGCATATACTCATATGTATGAGTTATTGTAGATATGTACATATATACATAAATACATTCTATGTATACACTTCAACGATTAACATATAAATATGAACACACAAAGTGGAAGAAATATTACTCAACATAAAGACTGAATCGCATACCCCCAATCACAACATTCACAGAACAAGATCATAAACCAATACAGAACATTCACAAACCCTGACAGAAGGTTACTTACCATTTTCCAAACTATCTTAATCAACTAGACCAACTAGGAAGTGAGTGTGTATATGCTCAATTTGGCTCATCGGGGTTACCAGACCAAGTTCTTCCCCTGAGTGATACTCCCCCTCTCTTCTGGAGGTTCGAATATGTTCCTACATTTGGCTAATATATCACAATCATAGTTAGCTGATAACAATACATTCATATGCATCATATATTTTCATCTTCAGAACATTATAAAATATCAAATTGAATTGCACATTCATTCACCATATTTCCATCAAGATTCATATATAGAACACATTCATATATTAAAGCATTTTAACCAAACAAAGTATGAGTAAATAGGTAAAAACACAACGAGGTGTAACACAAAATATTGGGCTAATTGGGCTTTGAATATTTCTAATTCTTTGACTTGATCATAAGATAAACCATCAACATATTGTAACATCTTGGATTCTCTCCACTCTTGAAATGAATTATTTTTCCTTGTGAGGGATTTCACATGACTAATAATTACCTCAATGTTGGGTGTTGTCGAAGACAATCTAGGGTGTCGACAATATATTTCAACAATGTTATTCAATTTAGTAACATTTGTATCAATTAAATCTTGAATTGAAGGAGGGTTTGGTGGGGGAAGGTTTGGTGGTGGAGGATTTGGTGGAGGGATTTGATTGTCAAATTCTTCAACCATTTTTAACCATGTTTGTAATTAAAAAATTTAAAATTAACAATTTTTTTAATTAATTATTAAAATTTATAAACAAAAACCTAATTTATACAAATAAACTATGATAAAACAAAAAAATTGATGATAAATAGAAAAAATTGACTTACCCGACAATTTGATGATAAACAAAACAAATATTTGTTTCTTCAAAAAGAATATTCATTTTTGTTGTTTGCTATAAAATGATATCCATTTTGGAGAGCCTTTTTAATATAAAAAACTCTCAATAATGGATATTTTTTCTAAGATTTTTTACTGTCAATAGCTATCCATCTGTTTCAAAAAGTTTCTTTTAATATTTATTATATTATTATATTATATGATATAATATCATATATATCTTTATTGGCAAATGATTTGGGGGTGGGCTCTCGACTTTCACACATGCAGATAGTCCTCTCAAACCTAAGTTTGTCCTCAACGATGTCCTAATATTCATTACTCGGCTGACATTGCATGAGGAAGAATTAAAATCGTGCCAGGTTGTAATGTGGACATCAACTACCTTGTAACGAGAACGATATGATGGGCACAAACTTTGGCTACATGTAGTTTGAGAGACAAAAAGTGTTAAGAGGCATCCTTATAATAAGAATTATGCTAGGGAACTTTATGACATTATAAGTGGTGGATTGAAAAGTGGTCATATAAGGTTATATACCAATTTTGAAACTGTCTTCAAGATTGTTAAGCCAAAAGGCTTCTTACACTCACATCAATGAGTATGTGTACATTTTTATTCTCCCCATTAAAATTGACATCTACTAACCCGCCACAAAGTAATATTATATTTAAGATTTTTTTTATATATGTAAGTTTTAAAAGCATGTATTATCATCATCTTTTTATAGTTCTACTATATATGAAATTTTAAAGAAAATATAATATAATATTCTAATTTTAATATATATAATTTTACATGATTTTTAATTTATAATATTTGTTATGGAAATACATATTAATTTAAAATATCTCATATTAATTTACAATATTTTCACGCTTTTATAATTTTTAGAATATTTTTAACAAGATAATCTTAAATATCTAATAAAAAAAATTAAAAATAAATACAATATTAGATATATATATTAAATCAATATATTTCTAAAGTTGTTTTAAAACTGTTTGAAATTTTTAAGAAAATATAATATAGTATTTTAATTTTAATATATATATTTTTACATGATTTTTAATTTATAATATTTGTTATGGAAATACATATTAATTTACAATATTTTCACACTTTTATAATTTTTAGAAGATTTTTAACAAGATAATCTTAATTATCTAATAAAAAAAATTAAAAATAAATACAATATTATATATATTGAAATCAATATATATCTTTGTTTGGCAATGAAGATACAAGAAACTTTTGCTTTGTTTTAAAGTTGTTTTAAAATTGTTTGAAATTTTTAAGAAAATATAATATAGTATTCTAATTTCTAATAGTAATATATATAATTTTATAATATTTGTTATGGAAATACATATTAATTTAGAATATTTAAAAAAAACTAAAATATACATTTTTAGAAAAGAAAATATAATATAATATTCTAATTTCTAATAGTAATATATATCATTTTATAATATTTGTTATGGAAATACATATTAATTTAGAATATTTTCACTTTATAATTTTTAAGAAGATTTTTAACAAGATTATCTTGAATATCTAATAAAAAAATTTTATAATATAATACAATATTATATATATATATATATTGAAATCAATATATATCGTTGTTTAGCAATGGAGATGCAAGAAACTTTTGTTTTGTTTTTAAAGTTGTTTGAAAACTTTTACTTTTAGTATCATTTTTAGTTTTAAAGTTGTTATTTTTATTTTATATGGAGTCACTACGGTGTGCATCGCTATATAATGCACAAACCAAATAATATTTGCTTTGCTTTGATTTATAGAATTTCATATTGCAAAGGTATGCCTGTTCATTTTTCCTTGCTTGACGTTGCATTTCTAGCTAGAAATATTAATGTGTGATTTTTTGAGTTTTTTGTGTAGGTACCATTGCAAAATCGTTCATGCTCCCATTCTTGTTAATGAATAGAATAATCTCTCTTTTATTGTTTTAAGAACAAACTTCATGTGCTTCAGTTTATTGTTGATTCTATGAAGTTGATATTATTTTATGTTATGTAAAAAGGTGAAATAAAGGAAAGCGTCAACGATTAGGAGAGAGGCATAATTTCAAATTGAGGTATGCCTATTCATTTGTCCCTGCTTGAGGTTGCATTTCTATCTAGAAATATTATGTGATTTTCTGAGTTTATTCACGTAGTAATTAATCCACATACAGTTGCCTTTTATATTAGCATAAATTAAGATCAAAGGAATTGCATGCACGAACCAAAAGAAGAGAACTTTATTACCTTAGAAATATTTTCATTAAGGTAGAGGGCTAATTAGATTCTATATGTAGGAAGAAGAAATAAACGTCTGGAAAAATGTTTTAGAAGAAACAATAAGTAGGTGGAATCTAGGGTGACTATAGCTCTTTGTTGTATTTGTTGTTACTCTACTCTTTTCTCTTTCCTCATTGTTGTTTTTTGGAATGGTGGATGCCAAAATAGATTTAAAATTACTTTTATAGGATTAGGATTTGTTATGTTCATTTTTAAAAAAAAAGTGAATGTGTTCATGCAATATACAACACTGTGTGTGGTGCAGTCTAAATAGGAGGTCCAATGAAAGATGGTATAATCGAACAACCTAAACAATAAAATTTAAAACTATATTGTTATAATAAAAAAAATATTATCATAATATTTTTTAACTATCTCTTTTGTACTACCAAAGTGCTTGTGTTCCTAAAAGTGATTTGAATTTCGTGCAATGAATTTGTATCAAAAAATATTCTTGATCCATTGTTATGTTTTAGAATGAGGTTCTCAATCCTTCACCAGGCCAGGTTGCACTATGTTAGCACTACTTCTTTCTGCGGCGTTGTTGGGGACTAATTTTCCGCGAGAGTTCCTCTTCCCACAGTGGCGGCGGATGGAAATGGAGGTCGGAGCTCACTGATTCAATATGCAACAAGACATTCCACCTAATGCTATGTGTTTCCACACTATTATCTGATAACAACTAAGATGTCCCATTCATGTTTGGAATTTCAAATTAACCATACCTGTCAAAAAAGACAACAAGAATATGAAATTTAATATACCGAAATAAAGAAAAGATGGTATAAATATCATTGTTAATGTAGAACCAATCCCATCTTTAGGTAGTGAAAATTTGTCCTGCGCCCCAATTTTTTCTTTCTTCAAAATTATATGGGGAGTTTGATCGATTCATTTCTTTAACAAGTTCATTTTCACTTTACCTAGACAACACTTATGCTCTAGAGATCAAGTTTGTTCAGGCCATGTTTGACTTTAAGCAAGCATAAATTGAATGGACGGATTGATTACCTTTCAGGCATAAGAAAAAAAAGGTTTCATTGTCCAAATTGTTTTTGAATGATTGTAAATCTTTAAAATAACTCCAACTCACTCAATATATAATTATATATAAACTGTTAGGAGCATTTTTTTTGGAAAGATGCAACTCATCTAGGGTTTTTCAGATTTCTGCTATAAATCTAATATATTTTATTTTGAATCTTGTTTTCTTCTTGGAATATAATGAAGCCAAAAGAGAAAACTCGAATCCATAAAGATCAAGTAAATTAGAATATCATAGAATGGGACATTTAAAAGGGTAAATATAAATAAGAGTTGTAAGGCAACTTACTCCCTACTTTTAACTGCATAGCTAAGTTACTACATTATAGACATTCTGGAGTTAAATATTTGCAAAGTCTGCAAAATTAGGACAAAGCAACAGAACAAAGGCATTTAAATACATTGTATCAATCAACTTCCCAAATAAAAATTACAGTGCAAAGCCACCAAGCTTGAAAGTAGCTTGTGGATATGGATGATGGTTCAAATATTGCAACCTTTCCATAAACATGGCTAGAGCCAATTCTCAAAAGCTAAAGATTAGGGTTTATCGAGGAGAAGAATCTATAAGGAGAAGAAAAATAAGAGCATGTGCACTACACAGATCTATAATTATAATGTAGGGCCTTGGAGATCAAATCTTAGTTGTACTCATACAATCCCTTTACAACAAGTTTTTAGTTTCAAAGACAAAGGAAATATATATCTGCTTTGCCAAAGGCGTTTCCTTTTCCAAATCAAGCCATGAGAATTTCCAGAATTTTGCTTGCTTGCATAGATTTTGATTCGTTAATATTAATTGTTGATTGTTTCTGTTTACGTGATTTCCTATTCATTTTTCCCCCCTTTTTGCATTTTGAATTAAAATGATAATATGCATAAAGACATTATAAATGGAACTGCTTTTACAAATCTACAGCTAAGGATTGAAGAAGAAATGCTAATTTGAAGGAAATGAGGAATGAACAAAAGGTTGGACAAGAAAGAATAAAACAACCAAAACTATCCACCTATTTATTCAACAAAAACAATTTGAACTTCAATTAACCAGAATGCATACGACCTAAAGAATTGACCAGTGTTTACAAATTTCTAAAAGCCTGTCTTGGAAGCAATATCAGAATACACTTTACTAAATTATCAAAATTGTTTTGGAGCCAACAAATTTGACTAAGATATGACTCTGACATTTCTAATAGCTAAAATTTAGACACATCAAATCAAATAAATAATAGGTTGGAGAGAACATATCCACATCTAAACTAAGAAAGAAATAATTGAACTAAACTGAACTGTACGACTTAGCCTTTCTATTGGCTTACAATCATGTTGAGAAGAACAAATTTTTTTTCAAAAATCATGAAAATCGCATAGGACCATTCTATGTCGCAAGATAGATGATAATTTGATTATTTTCATCTTTTGGTTAATCTTTGTTTTTCTTAATGTCTCTCTTAGTCTAGATGGTCAACCTCTTCCTCTGTTAGACCCCCACTCTATTGTTTTACCTTTCATGCCAACATAATCCCTTCTGCCATGATTTAGGGCGCCTTTTTATTCAAGAATGACCTGCCCACGTCTTTGCATATGTCATTCAATTCCTTGCAGTTGCTTTTCTTCATCTTCTTTGCTCTAGATGTCCTCATGAATGATTGTGTAATGATCACCACTCACCAAAGGTTGACCATTCATCTTCCAAGTGGATTTGTCTTCATGTTGGGACTAATATTACTTGAGTTTGAAACTCCCATTTGATTCCAAACAAATCTTGCCACATAATCTTGAATTCCATTTGCTTTGTTTTAACTGAAATGGCTTGGGGACTTTGTAGCCAAGTGTTCAACTTAAAGTCTATTGAATAAATGCAACCAAGGATGGTTGTGCATCAATTAGAAACCTTTGTGCAACTACTAAAACTATTGTATAGCCTTTACATTGACCCTACAACATGGTTCTTGCTCCCAAACACCAAAAAAGATAGGACATAACATTTTTATAAGTCCTAACATCCCTTTAATGAAGTCGTTGAGCATGGACACCAAGTATGACCGACATCACATTGTGGGTAGGTAGTTCAAATGCAAAAAAATTTGGTGCTATAACATTTCCTGCAATCATGCCTAAAACCTCTCATTGGTAATGTTGGGAACGCTATCACTAATTGACTCACCTCTTACAAGGTTGGAACCTTCTAGATTGTGCATTGGACCTTCAATGCCTATTCTTAGATTCACAATATGGCTAAGCATGTCTAATTGCTTATCATTGGCACCAAGTTGCAAATCATGGTTTAGCTAGGTCTCATACCTACAGGCATCACTTGAACACTGATGGGAACTCTCCCAGTCACCAGGCCTTTAGAGGTTAGGACCTTGTGTGAGTGTGAACTGAACCCAGAACACCCCCTTCAACCTCCACACAATTCAAAAACCTTAGACATGAAACAACTTTCTCTCAAAGCAAAACCCTCCGACAGGCATGGTCGTATTGAACCTATAAAAGGACATACTATTATATAAAACACATAAGAAATTGTGAGTTCTGTATTTAGAAAATACAATAGTAGAATCCAAATACAATTACTGTTAAAAATAATAAGGAATCAGGAAGGCTCTAGATTAGGGCGGGGAGAAACTTTGATGAAGAACATATGAGAAACTAAAAGGGATGTAATTCACTTATCTGGTATCTTTAACCAAAAAGCAATTAGATTTCAAAAGAACAAAATTTTGGGAAGCCTGTAGATAGAGATGTGAAGGAGATTTTAAATAAAATAGTTAGCTTTTTCTTCTTTATGTACTCTGTTCTACTACTACTGTGTTTGGTGGACAAGTTGGCACTCAAGTTGTGCAGAGTACAATTCTTGACCTGTTGAGTGGTGTATCTTGTGAGATCCCTCAAAATATTTGAATGCTACTTTTTAGATTAATCTAGATTAGTCTTATATTTTACAAGCTAAAAAGTCAAATTAAAATAGTTTGAATTTTGGTTAATTTGGCTTCTAAATTTATTTTTTGCTGCATAAAATTTTGGCATCTATCAAAGGCACCATTTTTTAGAATAGAAAAAATATATGTAAAAATATACATCTTTGAGGAGAAAGAACCAGTAGTAACCTAATCCAAACAGGTTCCCAGAACATATAAGCCACTTTCTGAATTGTTACAGGATTGCATCAAGAGGGATTTCGATGGCTATATTCATAATACTGAGAGCTAGACTGTCCATAAAAAACATACCAAAGTGAGCTCGAGAAAGGCACCCACACTTAACCTGCAATATATCCCATACTTGTTTTCCTATGCTTGGAGGGTACAACCAAATCCACCATAATTTATTTGCATGGTCAGAAATAAGACAATATAAAATACTATATGAAAGTAAATAGTAAATACATATTCGAGAAAAGCTAAAAAATTCATGGCTAGAGCTCCCTATATTTTATAGATTTTTTGTCAAGTCAACGCCATGAGAACCATTATTATTTAGTATTCACATAATATATTTGAAATTTCTAGAATGTCTAATAAATATTGGCATGTACTCAGCTTCAAAGAATATTTTCTTTTTGTTTGGGGGGAGGGGATTTATACTAGAGTTTGTTGTTGTGCTCTTTAGGTTTTTCTCCATCAGGAGTGTTAATTTAAATGCATTGTGTAGTCAAGTACTTTTGCTTTACATCATAGTTGGAAAGTTGCAACAGATTCACCTATTCAATCTCATATATTGGCAACTATTAGTAAACAGTTTTTCTATTGTGGGAGTAGGGTAAGATACCTTTTATAAAGAAAATTTGAAAACTTGTGCATTCCACTGATCACTTAACATTTTCTAATGTGTTTGGATGCCTTATAAGCTTTGAGCTGCATATTTGTGAGTTTTTTGTCCAAAATTGTGGCAACACACTGGTATATCATAGCCTAATGGACTTCTGTTATTTCATGGTAAAATAATTATGATATGATTTTGAGTTGGGATAGGCAACCCACCATCTGTAAAGGGAGTTGATCTATCAATTGATTGCCAAATGGGGGATATTACAAATCCTCCACTATTCCAAATTTTTGAAAGTTCTTTAACTTGCTAACCAAGCTACTTGATACTCTAGGGTACCTTTGTCATGTCTCTGTTGATGAAGCTGAGATGGGTTCTTATAACAATATTTCGTTGATATGTATCATGTTGCATTGAAACTTTTATTTAATAATTGGATACTCTGGGGTACCCCTGTCATACCTATCATTTATCTAGGGTATCCAATTGTGTTCTGAAAGGGATAGTTGAATAACTTAAGTAATTATCATATAGATATCTGAAGTAATTTAAACAAGGTACTCAAAATATGCCTAAAAATAGATACAAAAATATCTTGCAATAACCCTTTTCTTTGTGTTTTTTGTATTTGACTTATGAATGTGCACATGTAATAGAGGTAACTATAAATTTAACTACTTACTCGGCATACTCAACACACTTGATATAACTCCTTGAACTTTCAGAAATCTGCCAACGTGCTTGCAGATCTCAAGTAACTCCCCATGAACTGTGCTCATTACCACAAAAGTTAATGCAAAATTGGATATGGTGAGAATGGTGACAATGCACATTACCCTCTTCAAATTGTAGATGACCGATTAGGAGAAGCTTTTATATAGAAAAAGAAAGAAGTTAGAATATATGCAATTGAAACCAATATGGTAAAACTGAAAAATAAAAAATTGCAAAATATGAATTAGGGGAAAATAGTTAAAAATATTACATGGGATTTTCTTTAGGAGAGAAGCAGCGACCTCCCTCAAAATCCATGCAATTATGAGTGAAAGTGCAAATATCCCACAATAGGCAAACCGTGCAGATCTTTTTGAGATGCCTCCTGCAATAGATGTGCACGCTCCACAACAGCAAGTAGCTGCCCACATATTTAATTCTTCTCCACTTCTATATTGAGCTTACTGTAATGAAAATATTCATGAGTTAGTAAATAATAACTTAGAAGCAAATTAATGTATCCCAGTGTTGCTAATTCCTCTCCGTTTTAGGTAGGACAAATTTAAAATGGACCTCAACAACCATATAAATTGTTCTTAATTTCTCTCCAGCTAAGTAGATTTGAGCTAAATCTATGTGGATAATAGGTTTATAGCCTACGTATAGGTTCCATATATTTATAGTATATACTTCTATGGTTTAGCTTAATCGTGTATAATTCTATTGTTTAGTTGATTCACTATTACTAAGCAGTACACACTATTGTACTTAATGAGAAAAATATACCTTGAGAAAGATCTTGGACGTTTTGCACTTCATTACCACCCAATATTCAGAATAGAAAGAAAAATAAGCCATAAGAATAATATGTAGGTGGAAAGACTAACCTACCTCTCAGTTGAGGTGGTATCAAAACACCTCCTGAAGCATCAAGGGGAAGCCTTGAAGGTGGAAAGCTCTACCTTGAGAGCTTTATGTATGGCAATGGTCCAACAAAACCATTTATCTCTGGCCTCTTCCTAGATGCACTTGTTGCCATAGTTGCAGCAACCCTAGAAAAATGGTCATTACCTATAGAGTTAACTGGCCCTGCTAGCGACCCAAGCAACACTAAAACATCTGGAAGTTATGTTATGGTCCCTCTGGGAGAATTCCTTGTTGCTTCTGATAGTTGAAAAATATGCGCCTCAAACAAGATAACTTTCGGCTTATTTTATATATATTAATATTTAATATATGTATGCTAGTTGTACTCCACTCTTTTGAAGCAAAAATGAAAAGGTTCTAAAAACATCAACAAATAGGAAGAGAAAGTTGAAGTGACTTTGCAAATCAAGGAAGGAGTAAAGATTTTCTTTCAAAGAATTGGCAGTGGAATTAATCCAATATCACAGGCAATGTAAAGATTTTTTTATTTTGGAGCTACCCCCTCTAGTAATACTTACCTTTAAAAAATATATCGTGTCTTATTTATTATAAGAAATATATATAAATAATACTATACATGTAATTAATTTTTTAATAAATTATATATTATAAAATTCATTATTTATATATTAAATTATGATATATAATAATTTATATTTTATTATAACATACAATTTTACATAAAATAATAATATATAAATAAATATATGATATAATATAGCCAATAGTGGCATGGTGTGATTGTTAAGTTGTAAAGTTGTTATTCTTGTCATCAAGGTTCAAACCCCATTGTGGTGTAATTGTTGATAATTTATATTGGGGATGAGGTCCCCCATTTTCATAGCTCCGGGTCAAAAGCGTTTACCCCTCTTAATAAAAAAATAGATGACATAATATATTTTATTTTATATATGACAGAAAATAAAATATATTATTATATAATATATATATAATAATATTATATTTAAATTATACAGAAATGAACATAAATTTTCAGCTTTCAAAAACGCTTTTTGAGATTTTTATTATAAATAACTCTCCTGATATCCATTTTTAAAGCTTTTTTAAATACTATATATTATTATATTAAAATGATATATATCATATATATGCATCTTATATAATATGAATATTATATATATTTATGTAGATATTGTATATAAACTTTCATATATAATAATATATATTTTAATAATGTATGTGAGGGCTGCCACTGCTGCGGTGGGAAGTCCGTCTTAGTGGAGTGGATCATGGTGTGTTGGTTGGGTGACTATGCATCCATGTTGTTTGACCAGAAAGGGCCACTCCGAACTTCGTTGGCAAGGACGGTAATAATTACTTGGTATTTATGTTTGGGTAAGCTTTGGTTTTGATGGGTTTGCATGGGCGGTTTAAGTCACGTTGGGTAGGCACGGCTTCCTTATTTCAGATGCTCACTCACCCGATTGACGGTAGATTGCATGTTCTGGTAACTTTGAGGTGTTGTGTTGTACAACGTAATAATGTTGGCGGCTCCATCTGGGTTATTTGTTTGGCTGGAAAAGTGGGAAATTCATTAAACTTCTCTTGCCATAGGTTATTTTCCAAGTGCAGGCAGGGATGGAGGAACGTTCTAAGTTCATTGTGTTCTGCACCGAGCCTACGGCATTTTGTCAGAGACCTCGATTTCCTAGATAATGGGCGTGGGATCAACAAAATACTTCTCTGCTGGTCACCAACCAACATCTCAAGCCGATTTTTCAACATAGACTCTTAACCATGGTACGAAGATGATATTAGGAAGGGGCACTTGAATAAAAGGAATTCCTTCAGAAGATGAACAAGGCCACTGGCTCTCATTTTTGGCTTTGGTCCTAGATTGTCGAACTTCAAAGGTAGAGGCGAAGGTGTTGATGGGTAAGCTTTTTAAGAAAAGCTTGTTGGGTGGTATGGATGATGCTTTAAAGGTGGATTTTCTCGACAGAGATGTTCCTCACCCCCAAGATATGGATTCGATCAAAGCCCAAGGTGAGGTGTGGTGGAAGCTCCCACCCATTCTTTGGACCTTGGGAAAAGGGATGCAGGCCGGTAAAAGCATAAAATGTTATGGCGGGGCTGTGGGTCAACTTCCAACAACATAAAGTTCTTCTAAACAATGAGGTGTAAAGGATTTCTGTATTCATGGAGTCTCAATTAACTTTCAAGACAAAAATGGCTCTTTCCAAGTATAACTGTGTTATGTTTTATTTTGTTTGTCACTTGGTAGGGTTTGGTCTGGGTCTAGTTATGTTTTTTTCCTGGTGTACATACTTGTGGCTAGAGCCACTTTGGTCTTTGTAAAGACATCAAGCAGTTTGGGCAGGTGGTTGTAGGTTTTTTGGGGTATCTAGGTGGTAGGCAGTTGTGATGCTGTATCGGGTTGGATGGTGGGTCGAGAAGACTCCAATTTTGTTGTTCTTGTCGTACTTTCAAAGTATTTTCTCCTCACGAGTAGATGCATGACTTTCTCTTTGGTAATATAAAAGTATCCCTCTTACTCTAAGCAAAAATAATATATTTTTAATAATATATAATATATAATTTATATAATAATAATAATGTTATATTTTATATAATAATATTATATTATATAAATAAATATGCATGTAACTAAATTTTTAATAAATAATATTACAATATATAATATATATTATAATATTATATTATTTATATATTAAATTATAATATATAATAATTTGTGTTTTATTATAACATATAACTTACATAAAATAATAATATATTATAAAATAAATATAATAATTTATATTATATAATAAATATATAATGATATATACAGCAAGATCACCAAATCATATTGGATAGTCACATGGATCGTAGCTGTCAAACACAAAATTAAAAAATAGGGTGCTAAAGAGATACGATAAGTCGCTAGGGGGAAATGATGCATGGCTAGCGTAGGGTTTATCGGGGTGCTCGCTGCTCCATCACCTTAGGTCGCAGCTTCTCCTCTCGCGATCTCCTCGACCTTTGGGTGTGTGCGTAATGCGGTGTGGAGGGGTCATGGTGGTGCTGTGCCGGGTGAGGCAACATGGTGCCGGGGTGAGGGTGCTGGGTGTGGTCAGTTTGCACGGGTTGGGTGCCGGCTTGGCGGCTCGGTTTCCTTTGCGTGAGGGTGAAGTTTCTCTCTTTTCGTGGTGGTGCGCAAGTGCAGTGTGGCAGCGGCGGATGGGATCTCTAAGGGTTTGGTGATTGCGGATGCAAAGGTGTCTCCAGGTGTGTCTGAGGATGTGCATGTTCCTTTGAAGGATACCTCATTTGTGGGGGAGAGCTCTAAGCTTAAGAAGGTGAACGGCTGTCTACCACGGAGTCAAGATCGTCCAGTTTTGGTTCTCTCGCCGGAGTCGGTTCAAGAGGATTTCTCTTACTGGACTCAACATGTTCTGATTTGTAAGTTTTTGGGTATCCGTGTCTCTCTCTCGGCTTTGGAGGCTTGGATGCGGCGTACATGGCAAGTGGAGGGAGATTTTGATATTTTGGTGGCTAGGAATGGTTTTTTCCTAGTTGATTTTTCTTGCATCTCGGATCGTAATCGGGTTTTTGAGGGAGGCCCGCATTTTTTCAACTAGGTGGGTTTGTTTATGAAACCCTGGCATGGGGGTTTCAATGCTGCAGAGGATTTACCGTCCCGGGTCCCAGTGTGGGTCCACCTGCCATGGTTGCCCTTGGAATTTTGGAGGGAAGACATTTTGCAAAGAATTGCTGCTTTGCTTGGGAAGTCAGTTGCCATTGCTCAGAATACTCTGATTAAGAAGGTATTTTCTTTTGCTCGCATATGTGTTGAAATTGACCTAAATAATCCTTTTCCAGACTCTTTGGAAATTTGTATTGGCTTGGCTTCTTGGATACAACAGATAGATTATGAGTCCCTCCCCTTTCGATGTCGATTTTGTCATGAATATGGACACCTTCATCGACAATGCCCTCGGGTCTCCAAATCGGCTGGGGCTTCTTCTCCTCCTCCTTCGGGGCCTTCGGGGGATAAGGGAGATATAAGCAAGGTGCCTGTGGTTGATGGGGGACATGATAAGGATGGTTTCACTCATATTAAGCCAAAAGCTAAGGGGAGAGGTCAAAAGCGTCCCTTTAAGGAGAAACAAAATGATCAAGGGTTTAATCGGTTTGAGGTCTTGAATAATCAAGCCTTGGAGGAGGGGATTCCTGTTGAGATGGTACCTGGGGCTATCAGTATGGATACAGGGCTGGAGCAGGCAGTTGTTGTGGTGAACCCATCTCTTCCTTCAGAAAAGGAGAATTCTGGGCTTTCAGATTCTGTTGCGGGCCTACAGGATGATATCATTTTAGCTAATTTAGCTAAGGAGGCACTGTCCTCTGGTAAAGGTCGGGGGGTCTCTTATCTAGGGGTGCTACAACACCCTCTCAAGAAAGGGAATTTTGAGCATTCCTCTAAATTTGGTCATAAAAAAGATGCAGAAAAGATTAAATCTACTGGGGATTTGTTGGTTGAGTCTAGGTCTGTTAAGACCATTGGTACCCACTTTTCTCAACCTTCTTCATGATTATTCTGTCATGGAATGCAAGGGGGTTGAATAGCGCCTCCCGTCAGAAAGCTATTCAGGATATGATTAGGGTTCATTCTCCAGATATTATTTGTGTTCAAGAGACCAAGCTTCAGGTGGACTTCATGCTTCAGCATGCTCCTCATATTTGGTTTTCGGGTCAGTGTCAATGTATTGGTTCTAAGGGCAGCTCTGGAGGTTTGGCTCTTTTTTGGGATCCTCGTAAGGTTGTTCCTCGCTGGTGGATTTCTAGCCATTCCTTTATCTCGATGGTGGCTTCGGTTTTGGACTCTGGTGAGACTATTTTGGTTAGTAATGTTTATGCTCCTGTTGACTTCCGGGGTAAAGGCCAGCTTTGGGCCCATATTAGGTATGTTAGGTCCTGTGATCCTTACTTGCCTTGGATCCTAGCTGGTGATTTCAATGCTGTTTTATGTCTAGAAGAGAAAAGAGGGGGGTTGCCAAGACTTGGTCCTGCTTCTGAGTTGTTCCGGGCTAATGTGGACTCTCTTGCTCTTGTTGATGTTAAACCTGTTAATGGCTTATTTACTTGGAATAATAGGTGGAGTGGGCCAAAGGCGATTTCCGAGCGGTTGGATAGGTTTCTTGTTTCTTGTTTTTGGGTTGGGGGCAGTCTGGTTATTGGCTCTAAGATTCTGGACTGGTGTGGTTCTGATCATTGGCCAATTAAGTTTTCAGCTTCCCCCTTTCCTAATCCAAAGAATCCTCCCTTCAAATTTCAGCTTATGTGGCTCCGTGACCCTTCTTTGTATAATCTTGTTGAGCGGTGGTGGTTGGATGGAGCCCCGACATATGGCTCAACTATGTACTCTTTTGTTAAGAAGATGCAAAGTGTCAAGTTTCATCTTAAGCGTTGGAATAGGCTTTGTTTTGGTAATTTTAGAGCCAAGAAAAGGGAAGCACAGGAGCATCTTGCTGTTGTTACTCGCCAGATTAGGGATCAAGGTTTTTCAGAGGCTCTTGGGCATGCTGAGTCCCAAGCTCTTAAAGTGGTGGAGGAGTGGGAGCTTCGTGAGGAGATATTCTGGAAACAGAAGGCTCAGGTTGACTGGCTTCGAGAGGGCGATAAGAATACTGCCTTCTTCCATCATTTTGTGCAGGCTCGTTGGAATAAGTGCTATATCTCTTCTCTTCTTAACTCTGAAGGCTTAGTTTTATCCTCTCAATAGGCTATATCTAGAGAAGCTCGCCAATTCTACTCCTCTCTGTTTACTAAGGATTCTCTTCCTTCTGATATTGAGGATAATATGATTCTTTCTTGTATTCCTTCTTTGGTCTCTAATGAGTTGAATGCTTCTCTTATGCGCCCGATTACTTTGTCTGAAGTGGAGGAGGTTGTTTTTGGGATGAATAAGGGGAAGGCTCCTAGCCCTGATGGGTTCCCTATTGAATTTTTCCAAGAGTTTTGGGAGATTGTGAAGTTGGATTTGGTGGAGGTGGTCAAGGAATCTTTCCATAGCAAGCAGATGCTTCGGGCCTTGAATGCCACTTTTCTTGTCCTCATTCCTAAGAAGGAGGGTGCTGATAGGTTTGATTTCTTTCGACCTATTGCGCTCTGTAATGTGGTGTATAAGATTATTACGAAATTGATTGCTGAGCGGCTTAAATATTGCTTGCCTGCTGTTATCTCTGAGGAACAAGGAGGTTTTGTGGCTGGTCGTCAGATTCTGGATGGGGTGGTGATCGCCTCTGAGGTCATTCATTCCATGGCGATCTCTAAGGAAAGGTCTATGTTCATCAAGCTGAATATGGCTAAAGCTTATGATAGAGTTAAATAGAGTTTCCTTCGGAAGATTTTGTTGGCCTTTGGGTTTTCTTCTGACTGGGTGAGTTGGACTATGAGCTGTGTGACCTCCTCCTCCTTTTCAGTTATTGTGAATGGGGAACCTTCTGAACTTTTTGGTGCTACCAGGGGCCTTCATCAGGGGGATCTGCTTTCTCCCTATCTCTTTATTCTTATGGTTGAGGGGCTTGGTTGCTTTCTTAAGTCTCGGGTCTCTCAAGGTGGGATTCATGGTTGACAGTGGGGGATGGGTCTACCTACTCTTTCTCACCTCTAGTTTGTGGATGACACCTCTCTTATGGGGTTAGCTCGTCTTCGTGAAGCTGAATCCTTTAGGCAAGCTTTGGACATCTACCTTGATGCTTTGGGTTAGAAAGTTAATGAGCAGAAGTCTTCTATTTTTTTCTTTAATACTCCTTTGGCCATCCAAAGGAGGATTGCTGCTATTTTGAGGTTTCAAATTGGTTCTCTCCCCTTTGTCTATCTGGGGATTCCTCTTGCTGTTGGTCGCCAACCCAAATCCTCTTGGCAGATGTTGCTTGATAAGTTGAGGAAGAAGGTAACACATTGGACTCATCGGTGGTTGTCTACTGCTGCTAGAGTTACCCTCCTTCAGTTTGTTATCCAGGCCCTTCCCATTTACAGGTGTTTTGTTCAATCGACCCCTATGTATTTCCTTCGGGAATTTGATGCTCTTTCTCAGAAATTCCTTTGGAGTGGTAACTTGATGACTTCTAAGTGGAGCCTTGTTAAATGGGATTTTGTGTGGCACTTGTGCCAGAGGCAATCCTGCTTGGTGCCTCATTTTGAATGGAAAGTTCTGGCAATAAGCTTTGCCATACCGGTGTACTAACTAAATACCGGGCCATAGTAAAATTTAAGGTTCTTTAAATCTTATAGCAGACTTCTGCGGTGCTGCTTCTCACAGGTTCCTCGCTATCCCTCCTGGAGGGAGGGTTCATGACTGGCCTTACTCCAAAGTGGGAGCTCAATTGATTAAACGAGCACTTTTTTGGATCTATCACTGGGATCACAGGCTCTTTTTTGGTGGGATTCTTGGGATGGACACCCACCTATTATTTCTGCTTTTCCTCATCTTCAATCCCTCTATGATGTTTTTATCACGCTTAGTTGGGATGTCACTCATTGAGCATTAAGCAAGATTGTTGAGCGCGGTGGCTCTTCTTTCGCTTTGAAGCTCCCTCCTGTACTCCGGGGCCTTTGGGAGGGGGACAGCGGAGCTGCCTCAACTTCTTTGGCTTCTCGGCTTGCACCTACTGAGGGACCTCGGGAGCATTTTAGCCCCGGATGAACCTGATATGTCTGGGAAGTACTCTGTGTCTACTGGCTATAAGCAATTGGGTAGACAGTTGTTTGGGGATATTGAGGTCCCTTGGTGGAAGTATGTTTGGTATAAGTTGTCTTGGCCCAAGTGCAATTTCTTCATGTGGTTGGTGGCTCAAAACCGGTGTCTTACTTGGGATAATTTATGCAAGCGGGGTTTCCAGGGTCCCTCTTGTTGTGTGTTGTGTCGGGAGGCTGAGGAGTGTGCTTCTCATCTCTTCTTCCAATGTTCCTATGCTCGGGAGGTTTGGCATCTTTGGTGGCGGGTGTGGAATGTGCCCTGTGTGCATGTTTCCTCTTTGGCTGAGTTTGTGGAACGAAGGAGTAGGGCCCCTGTTTCTACCTCCTTTCTTCAAGCTGCTTGGGCGATTGGCCCTTCCTTCATTATTTGGAATCTTTGGTTGGAGAGGAATCATCGGATTTTTCAGGATGTGTTGATGGGGGCCCCTCGTTTGTGGTGGAAAATTTTGCATGCTTTGGGTGAAACGATTGCGGCTAAGTGTGATCTGACTGATTCGATTGCCCCTTCTGATGTTGGTTGTTTCAACCGCCTTCATCTTCCTCCTTCGCATCGTCAACTTATACACAACAGGTGTAGGCATCCAACTCCAAAGGTGAATAGGGAGGGAAGTTGGTCTCCTCCTCCTCAAGGCATCCTAAAAATTAACACGGATGGCTCTTCCCGTGGTAACCCTGGTCATGCTGGAATTGGTGGTGTTGGTCGGGATAGTTCTGGGGATGTTCAATTTATTTTTTCTATTTATAAGGGTCTGCATACTAATAATCTTATGGAGGCTCAGGCTATTTTGGTGGCTGTGGAGCATGGCACTCAGTTGGGGTGGTGCAAGATTATTTGTGAATTTGATTCCCAAGTTGTTGTGAACTTGCTGAATAGGCGTAGGTTAGATAATGTTAGTTGGCACTTGGCTCTGATTATTGATCAAATTCTCAATCTCTGTGTTTCTCTTGAGTTTGTTACTTTCACTCATATTCCTAGGGAGTGGAATTTTGCAAAGCTGTCACTGTTTGGCTGGAAATACCATCGCAGCTCCTGATCGCACCGCTGATCTGTGGCCACACCTCCCATTTGTCTCAACAGCTTAGACCATCGGTGGAGCCTTGATAAGGCTACAACACTCGCTCGTGTTCTTTTTTCTTGTTTTAATAAATTTTACCCTCTTTGTTAAAATGTTTCCTAATTGGAACCTACCACTTGATTTTCATGTGGATGTATTTGTTACTATAATTGGGGTAGTATTATTGCAACCAAGGGGAAATAAGGACCAACCCATTGTCTTTTTGATCAATAAGTTAACATATTCTAAAAATAATTATACTACAACTCAAAGAGAAGTATTAGAAATGGCATATACACTACATAATTATAGGTATTATTTTTTGTCAATATGATTCATTTTCTATACATATCATAAACCCTAAAATTATTTAATGAATAGACTTGTGATCCAAGGGAGAATATGTAGATGGCTTGTGATGTTTCAAGAGTTTTATTTTAAGATAATGATAAAACTTAGAAAATCTAATTAAGGACCTAATCATTTGTCAAGGATCAATATATGAGAGGACCAAGGGCCCATAGATGATGAGAGACATGGTACACACCTGTTTAGAGTGCATGTGGTGTAGACATCTAAAATTTACCACATACTAATGGCACATATAACATCACTAATTTTTCCACTTTTGATTCCATACTAATCTTGTTGTAACCACGCTCACATCATCTCAACACAAATTAATTATATGAATTATATTTATTTAATTTATTATGATTTAGAATCTCACATGCTCTCTATCATTAAATTAATTAAATAAATCATATTTATTTAATTAAAATAATTTCCCACTTCCCTCTCCCTAATTATTAAATACTATAGTGATTTGATTAATTATCCTAAAGCCCCAAATCCTAATCTAATCCCCCACTAATGGAATGATCATGTCTCATTCATAATTAAAATTAAAATCAATACAATTACTCAACCCAATTAGAGACAATCCTAAACCCTATCGATAAAATCAATCAAAAAATCATATCCATTCATCTACAACTACCTTCAATCTAATTTTAAGCTAAAATTTAATTGAAATCATTCACCTAACTAATTCAATCGTAACCCTCCATTCACCAACCACTAGCATTTAATCTCTCCTCCCTCTCAAATTTAAATACAAAATTCCTCTCATGTAATACTATCCATCCATCTTATGTAAATCTCAACCCTCCATCTATCCTCATCAAATATATAAATCAAACAATCTTCAAACCATTTCCAACAAGAAGAGGAATTGGATGCAACAAGATTATGCTATTGGATTGAGAAACCAACATTCATCTTCAACAATTAACCAATCATCTTGAGAGAAACACTTTGTCAACAAGGTTTGCATGGTAAGAATCGTTCTTTTATCTTTTATTTATATGCCTTTTCTCTACCAAAGGTGTATCTAGGTATAGAGTAGAAATATTATTTTATGCATTATCTCATATTATTTTCCTTTATATTTGAGCATACACATTCTAGAATGCCTATTAGTACCATGTCCTAATCTAACTTACATCCATGTTTAGTGTTTTTAATTTTTTTTTAGATATTTTCTTATAAAT